>CATNWA010001984.1:0-48246 GCA_951230385.1 Staurois parvus | reverse complement strand
ATAAAATTATTTGCAAAAGTGTTAGCCACCAGGATGAAAGAGCTGATGTCAGAGTGGATACATCTAGATCAAGTGGGATTTATTCCAGGGAGGGAAGGGAGAGACAATGGTCTAAGAACATAGCCCCTCCTACAAAAAGCAAAAAGAGTAAAGCAGCCGACAATTATACTGTTGATTGATGCAGAAAAAGCCTTCGATAAGGTGGATTGGGGATTTATGATAAATACGCTAGAGAATATTAGGAATAGGGACCAGAATGGTAAGGTGGATAAAAGGGCTTTATAGCGGCCCCTCTGCAGCAGTCAAGGTGAATGAGTCCCTGTCAGGGACCTTTAAAATGTATAACGATACTAGGCAGGGGTGTCCATTATCCCCGTTGCTATTTGTTCTATCCCTGGAACCACTTTTGGCATTGGTAAGAAAGAACAAGGATATTAAAAGAATTAAGATAGGAGAAGTAGAACATAAGGTGGCAGCGTGTGCAGATGATATGCTGTTCAACATTGTTAATCCTAGATTGATGTTGCCTAACTTAATGGGAATATTAAAAACGATACGGGCAGCTGTCAGATCTAAAAATAAACCTTTCAAAATCTGAGATCTTAAATATTAATGTTTCAATGGTAGAAATGCAGATTTTCAAATAGATTTTCCATTTACATGGAGGGAGAGGGAATTAAGCTACCTGGGAATACAAGTAACCCCCTCAATAAAGAATTTATATCAAGTTAACTATATACCATTAATAAATGAAATTAAAGATGAGTTGAGAAGACTCTTAAAAGGGCAGGTCTCGTGGATTGGACGGATTAATCTGGTTAAGATGGTGATAGTCCCAAAAATCTTGTATAAATTTAAAATACTCCCAATATATTTACCAAGATCTGTTTTTTAGGATAATAAGAAAATTGTTACTGAGGTTTATATGGGCTAAATAAGAAACCAAGAATTAAGCATGAGGTTTTATGTAACAACAAAGAGAAAGAAGGATTAAATCTGCCAAATATGAGGAAGTATTTTATGTTGGTGTTAATATCACGGGTGGTAGATTGGACACACAACTCACATGAGAAAAGTTGGGTTAAAATGAAAGGTATTTTAAGTAATGAACAATTAGAGAGGATTATCTGAATTCCACAAAGGTTTCGAGATTTAGATGAAAATAGTAGTACACTGACACGGGAGGTGTTGAGAATATGGGATGGGCTGCATAACTCAGTGGGCTGGAAGCACACTTCATTGTTGATGCCCCTTGTGGATACGGATTTTTTTCCACCAGGGAATGATAATATTTCTGGGAAATGGTTTAAAAATAGAAATGCACGGTTAAGGGATATAGCAGATAAGGGGGAGTTAAAAAAGACTTTTCATAAGACCTAGTTTTAAGGGCAGAAAACAGTAAAAAAAAACTTATGAACTAATGGACTACATTAGGAGATGACCAGTATTTTTCGACTCAGTACATGAAGAGACGCGGACAGCACAGGGATGACCATAAGACTGCGGACCTAGTACAGGAGATGAGGCAGAAACAGTACAGGGAACCAAAAAAATGCTGAACAGTACTAGATGGACCAGAGTCTGCAGACATAGTACAGGAGATGACCAGAGACTGCGGACACAGTACAGGAGATGACCAGAGACTGCGGACATAGCACAGGAGATGACCAGAGACTGCGGACAGTACAGGAAATGACCAGAGACTGCGGACACAGTACAGGAAATGACCAGAGACTGCGGACACGGTACAGGGGGCCAGAGTGACACAGTACAGGACTGCGGACACAGTACAGGAGATGACCAGAGACTGCGGACACAGTACAGGAGATGGCCAGAGTCTGCGGACACAGTACAGGAGATGACCAGAGACTGCGGACACAGTACAGGGAATGACCAGGACGCCATTATCTGGACAGGGGTAATTTATCGGGGAGGGAGGAATAAAGGGGGGTGGAAATAGGGGTAAAGAAGGTATTTGGATTGTAGGTGTTTTGATAAATTATAATATTGTTGATCTATGTATTGAAATACAATTTAATAAAAGACATTAATAACAAAAAAATTTAATTAATAGCAAAAAGTCAAAAATATTGTTTGTTTTTTTTTTCAAAATTGTCGGTCATTTTGTTTTTATAGTGCAAATAATTATAAACGCACAGGCGATCAAATACCATCTAAATAAAGCTCAATTCGTGGGGGAAAAAAAGAAGGCACATTTCATTTGGCAATTGTCAGTTAAATTAATGCAGCACCATAAAGCAAAAAAAAAATGGCCTGGTCAAGAAAGGGGGTAAATCCTCTGGAGGGTGAGGGGTTAAACATGTCTTTGCTATAAAAAATCCCAATACGCATAAATTAATTGGTTTACGTGAAAGTTATAGCATTTACAAATGGCAGTATAGATAATGGAAAAAAAATGTTTTTCACTAGTAATGGCGGCGATCAGCGACTTATAGCGGGACTGCGGCAGGCATTCTGACACTTGGGGGGAACTGACTTGGTGTCACTGACATCCCAAGTGACACCAATACAGTTATCAGTGCTAATAAAAAGCACTGACACTGTACTAATGGCACTGGGCAGGAAGGGGTTAACATGTGGGCGATCAAAGGGTTAACTGTGTGCTGTGTGTGTTATACTGTAAGCACACTGCTTTGTATGGGTGTGCTATGCAGAGCCATACAAAGCAGTGTGCAGGAGCTGACAAGGGACAGATCTGTGTTGTTTATACAAAGGTCTCTCCCCCGTCGGGCCTAATGTGAATACCGCTCAGTACAGCGTTCAGGCCCTTCCAGTGACAGGCTGCTATGCCTGTCCCTTGACACAGAGCTATAAGTGCCATCTACAATACATTACAATCAGGACATAGTAACATGGACTCCTATAAGAAATGAGTGCCTGTAGAAATGCATTTCCATCTTACCAACCAATCAGGCTCTGCCTTTCACATTGTTAAGGAAAATTAGAAGCTGTACTTGAGGCTCTGATTGGTTGCTAAGAGGGAAGCACAAGCTGCTCTGCAGTCTGACCTGAGAACTAATAATTGGTAATCGTGATGCCATAGTACAAAAATTCTCGGCGTGTAGAGCTTGTGCTATTGACAGGTGTTTTCGCATTGAAGTCTATGGGATGCGTTTTCACATTAAAGTCTATGGGAGGCGTTTTCCCATTGAAGTCTATGGGGTGCGACTTCCCATTGAAGTCTATGGGGTGCGACTTCCCATTGAAGTCTATGGGGTGCGACTTCCCATTGAAGTCTATGGGGTGCAACTTCCCATTGAAGTCTATGGGGTGCGACTTCTCATTGAAGTCAATGAGGTGCGACTTCCCATTGCAGTCTATGGGGCACAACTTCCCACTGCAGTCTATGGGGCGCGACTTCCCAATGAAGTCTGTGAGGCGCGTCTTCCCATTGAAGTCTATGGGGCGGGACTTCCCATTGAAGTCAATGGGGTGCGATTTTCCATTAAAGTCTAAAGGGCGTGGCTTCCCATTGAAGTCAATGGGGTGCAACTTCCCATTGAAGTCTATGGGGCGCAACTTCCCATTGAAGTCTATGGTGAGCGATTTCCCATTGAAGTCTATGGGGCCCGATTTCCCATTGAAGTCAATGGGAGGCAGTGTGTGAATCCAGGCACCAGGATGCAATTTCTAGTCGCCATGATGACCTGTCGAATGGGGTTTTGTCGAGCCGTGGTATAGCGGATCAGATGACAGTTGGGTGTAAACAGGCCGGTGGTGTCGTTACATCTGACCGCTCATAGAGGAGAGCGGCTGTGTCTGTCCGCTCTGTATTAGTGTAGTGGACACAGACTAGCCATCCGCCTGCACAGTGAGGATTAGCGGACAGATTTCCCGCTAAGCTGCCAGAGTCGGCCCGTGTAAAAGGGGTTTTCTGTCCTCAGTAGAACCTGTCACAGGAACAGCCTCCAATTTTTTTTCTCCTGATTTAGTTTGATTGAATCCCTTGCAGATACCTATGAATTCCTAATCTCAAGTTTATGATTGATAAATATAGGAGACAGATATGTAGACACGGGATTTTAACCACTTCCCATCCGGCCCATGTATATATAAACGGCCGGACAGGGAGCAGTGCAGGGTCAGGTGGCCATTTATAAACGCCCACCCCACTCCCTGCTTATGTGCGCTCCCTGGTAGCGCGCAGCACTGTGATCTGGTGCCCGCTGTGTCCGGAGGAACACTGATCATTGTACGGGACCTCTGTGTGAGGTCCCGATCATGTGATCACTGATTGGCCAATCAGTGATCACATGAAGAGAAGTAAGCAAGATGTCACCTCTGACATGATTGCTTACTACGTGTGAAATCTGTGAATGATCACAGAGGTCACATGGTACAAGGCTATTCACAACAGCCTTGTACCATGTGACAAGCTGTGACCAATCACAGCTCACACAGTATTTCTCAATGGCTGCAAGAATGCAGCCAGAGAGAAGGAGAAATGATTACTTTTACAGCCTTTATAGGTGTAAAAGCAATCAGTGTGAAAAAAAAAAAATATTCTTCACCCCCCACAAGTAGTAAAGTGTCACTATGGTGACACTGTACTGCTAGGGTAACAGTATGTAAAAATAGTATGTACTAATAATATAAAAAAAAAAAAAATGTAAACAAATTTTAGAAAAATTATAATTTTTAGTTATAAACTTATTTGTGTTATTTATTTTTACTAAAAAGTTAGCTGAATATATTTTGGCCAAGATTTATGAAGAAAGAGTATTTATTTGCAAAATTTTATAAGAAAAACACTTGTTTTCTAGATTTTTGAACCTTAATATAGCAAAAAAAAATCCCAGTGGTGAATAAACACCACCAAAATAAAGTTTTATCTGTCTCAAAAAAATGCTAAAAAATTCATATGGGTACAGTGTTGCACGACCGCGCAATTGTCATTCAAAGTGTGATAGCACTGAAAGCTGAAAATTGGCCTGGACAGGAAGGGAGTGAAAGTGTCCGGACAGGAAGTGGATAAAGAAAGCATCACTAATTGTCTGACATGAATTGAAATTTGGTCAGTCCCTGCCGAACCAGCCGAATTTTGATCCATGTATGGCCGGCTTTAGTCTTTTAGTTGGCTGGAGATTGTATAGGGCAGACAAATGGCTAGACCAACCTGCTCAGCTACTGCCCCCTACAGGACCAAGAAGGGACTGGAATGGGGGGGACACGGGGAATTTGCCAACACCGGGCCAGTACTAATAAAATATATGTTGGGCTAGGGGCCCTGAGTGGAGATGCATCACCATTTATACATTGAATAGAAGGGAACCCACAATCAGTGATACACAGGGGCGGACTGACCATTTTGAAACTCTGGCACTGCCCGAAGGCCCGGGGTCAGTAGGGGGCCCCATGGGATGCCCCTGGTACCTTTTTCATAGGCTTTTTTGAGTTTTGGCAAGGTCACAGGGGCCCCATGATCCCCTATTGCCCGGAGGCCCCATGAGTTGTCAGACCGCCCCTGGTTCCATAACATGATTCTTCAAGTATCTCAGACTTTCCTTCTTCCATCTCCCATGTGTCATAATTAGTCAGAAATGTGTCATAAACCTTCTCCTCCAGCAGAAGACATCACAGCAGTGGACCGGGAGGTGTGGGAGGGTTCCTATCAGGTGCCCCCAATGTTATAGAGCTGGCTATGGGGGCGGTAGCACAGTCTCCGATGAGATGACTGACATGCCCATTCTTCCTGAATGACGACTACGCGCCATATGGAACAGCCGTGAAATGCAGCTCCATTAATATTCTCATGTTTTTGTCTGTGGATATTACCCCCCCCCCCCTTACACACACAAACACACTGCTGTCAGTATCGACTGAGCATCCTCATCAAATCTCCAGAATACGGTGAAAAAAAAAATACTTTCTGGGATTTAAAGCACAATTCCGGGAAACTAAAAAAAATCATCCCTTGCAATGGGGCTTTGCCTGCACTGCAAGGGTTAATTGCTTGAAAAAAGAAAAAAAAAAAAAAAGAATATTTACTTCCCCGATCCTCCATTCCTCCCTGCACCTAGATCGGTCCCTGCAACTTCTCTCCTACACTCCATTGGTCTAGGTCAGGGGTAGGCAACCTGTGGCTCTCTAGCAGTTGTGGAACTACATTTCCCATGAGGCATTGCAAAAATTACAAAACTGACAGTTACAACTATGACTTGCAGAGGCATGATGGAATTTGTAGTCCTGCGGCTCTCAGGTTGCCTACTCCTGGTCTAGGGACTTGACATCATCAAGACCACAGCGGGGACCATAGCCCTGCACTGGATGTGATGATGACAAGAGACAGTCTGCCACCATAGCATGGGGCACCGGCATCTGCTGGGGGATTGGAGGCTCAGGTAACTAAAACTGTTTCTCCTCTCCCCTAGAAAAAACTAGCTATTAACCCTTACATTTCCTCAGAGTTAGGCTTTAAAGAAGGATTTTATTATAAACCATAGTCTGTATAAACCAGGGGTCTCCAAACTTTCAGTTAGTGGGAGGAATAGTGCCCCATCATTGGTGTCAGTGGGAGGAATAGTGCCCCATCATTGGTGTCAGTGGGAGGAATAGTGCCCCATCATTGGTGTCAGTGGGAGGAATAGTGCCCCATCATTGGTGTCAGTGGGAGGAATAGTGCCCCATCATTGGTGTCAGTGGGAGGAATAGTGTCCCATCATTGGTATCAGTGGGAGGAATAGTGCCCCATCATTGGTGTCAGTGGGAGGAATAATGTCCCATCATTGGTATCAGTGGGAGGAATAGTGTGCCCCATCATTGGTGTCAGTGGGAGGAATAATGCCCCATCATTGGTGTCAGTGGGAGGACTAGTGTCCCATCATTGGTGTCAGTGGGAGGAATAGTGCCCCATCATTGGTATCAGTGGGAGGAATAGTGCCCCATCATTGGTGTCAGTGGGAGGAATAGTGCCCCATCATTGGTATCAGTGGGAGGAATAGTGCCCCATCATTGGTGTCAGTGGGAGGAATAGTGACCCCATCATTGGTGTCAGTGGGAGGAATAGTGCCCCATCATTGGTGTCAGTGGGAGGAATAGTGCCCCATCATTGGTGTCAGTGGGAGGAATAGTGCCCCATCATTGGTGTCAGTGGGAGGAATAGTGCCCCATCATTGGTGTCAGTGGGAGGAATAGTGCCCCATCATTGGTGTCAGTGGGAGGAATAGTGTCCCATCATTGGTGTCAGTGGGGAGGACTAGTGCCCCATCATTGGTGTCAGTGGGAGGACTAGTGCACCATCATTGGTGTTAGTGGGAGGAATAGTGCCCCATCATTGGTGTCAGTGGGAGGAATAGTGCCCCATCATTTGTGAAAGTTGTAGGAATAGTGCTCCATCATTGGTGTCAGTGGGAGGAATAGTGCCCCATCATTAGTGTCAGTGGGAAGAATAATGTCCCATCATTGGTATCAGTGGAAGGAATAGTGCCCCATCATTGGTATCAGTGGGAGGAATAGTGCCCCATCATTGGTGTCAGTGGGAGGAATAGTGCCCCATTATTGGTGTCAGTGGGAGGAATAGTGCTGCATCATTGGTGTCAGTGGGAGGAATAGTGCCCACATTGGTGTCAGTGGAAAGAAGAGTGCCCCATCATTAGTATTAGTGGGATGAATAGTGCCCCATAATTGGTGTCAGTGGGAGGAATAGTGCCCCATTATTGGTGTCAGTGGGAGGAATAGTGCCCCATCATTAGTATCAGTGGGAGAAATAGTGTCCCATCATTGGTGTCAGTGGCAGGAATAGTGCCCCATAATTGGTGTCAGTGGGAGGAATAGTGCCCCATTATTGGTGTCAGTGGGAGGAATAGTGCTCCATCATTAGTATCAGTGGGAGGAATAGTGCTCCATCATTGGTGTCAGTGGGAGAAATAATGCCCCATCATTGGTGTCAGTGGGAGGAATAGTGCCTCATCACTAGTGTCAGTGGGAGGAATAGTGCCCCATTATTGGTGTCAGTGGGAGGAACAGTACCTCATCATTAGTATCAGTGGGAGGAATAGTGCCCCATTATTGGTGTCAGTGGGAGGAATAATGCCCCATCATTGGTGTCAGTGGGAGGAAATAGTGCCCATCACTAGTGTCAGTGGGAGGAATAATAGTCCCCCATCATTGGTGTCAGTGGGAGGAATAGTGCCCCATTATTGGTGTCAGTGGGAGGAATAATGCCCCATTATTGGTGTCAGTGGGAGGAATAGTGCCCCATTATTGGTGTCAGTGGGAGGAATGGAGCACATGATACCTGAAGGTTTCTATCCAGAACACAGACTCTAGTGTTCTACATCCAGGTTTCCCCTTTCACAATCTAGGCCAAGTGGACATTACACATTGAACATGGCTGCTTGCAGTTTAAGGTTTATGTGATAACTCCGTCTTGGTGTTTCAAGGCAGGACAGCAGAGACAATTCCTATGTATACTTTTCCATCATCCAATCACTCCTGGATCTGACAATTGAAGTTGCTTCCTTTAGGCCAGTGGCCTCAAAACTGCAGTCCGAGGGCCAAATATGACCCTTTGTTAGCCTTTATCTGGCCCTTGGGGCACTATTCCTCTGACACCAACATTGGGGCATAATTCCTGCCCTGACACCAATGATGCGGCATTATTCATCCTACTCATACCAACGATGGGGCACTGCTCCTCCTACTTCTGACCACCAACCCCTAGGCCATGTTTATTTTCACCAATGCTGGGCCCAGGACATTTTCTACCACTACTGGCTACAATCTGTCCGTCCAAAAGTCTGAAGGACAGTAAAGTAGCCCTTTGTGTGAAAAGTTAGGAGACCCCTGCTCAGGGGCGGACTGACAACTCATGGGGCCCCCGGGCAATAAGGGGATCATGGGGTCCCTGTGTCCTTGCCCAAACTCAAAAAAGCCAATGAAAAAGGTACCAGGGGCATCTCATGGGGCCCCCTACTAACCCCGGGCCCTCGGGCAGTGCCCGAGTTTTCAAATGGTCAGTCCGCCCTGATCCACACACATGTAACATGTCTGCTTATTTCTAAGGCCTATGTTACCAAAATTAAACTCAGCTGTGTTGTTGGGTGCCTGCCACCTAACTGCTACAACCTAACCTCCAAGCAGGGGCGGACTGACCATTTGGAAATTCGGGCACTGCCTGAGGGCCCAGGGTCAGTAGGGGGCCCCATGAGATGCCCCTGGTACCTTTTTCATAGGCTTTTTGAGTTTGGGCATGGACACAGGGGCCCCATGATCCCCTATTGCCCGGGGGCCCCATGAGTTGTCAGTCCACCCCTGCCTTCAAGTGCTTCCATAGTAACATGTAAAAAGATATCGTGTGCACATAGGACTTAAATAGATGTTAGACACAACACTTTGAAGCTGCAATATACCATTTGTCATTGCAAGAAAACCAAGTACAAGGAGCAAAGGTATTACTGCTCAGGCAAACGATCCAAATCAATCCAAGGCAGGTGCAGACTCTGGCTCGCCACCACACGTGATGCAATAGGAAGAAGGGTTAGCCGCACTCCGGAAGATTGATGAATGTTAACAAATATTTATTGATCCATGGACCAGAACTGCTGTTAGAAACCACAGGGCCCCATACAGTCAACCTGACAGGGCCCCCCTAAAAAAAGTAGTAGGCATTAGTTATGAATGAACACAGTGAGTGATCAGTACCGATCCCTTATTGTGTTCCTTCAGGAAAGGAAGGGGCTAAATGTGACATATTTTACCAGACCCTTCCTCTTCTGCAGGGGTGGGGGCTCACAGGGGGGCTTTGGCAGCAGGGGGAAATGTATGGTGCATGTAGTATATTGTGTGTAATATATATATATGTATTGAAGACATTGAAACAAGTACAGTTCATTCTTGGACAGGCCAGTGATAAGACCACTTTACACACCAATAGGACTCCTTACTATGTTAATGTATGCAGGAGGTAATTACCTCACTTCAGTTGTGTGTTGGGTTAACCTGTTTTTGGGTAAATATATGGAGAATTAGGGGAAGTTTATGAGCAGGTTAGTTGCAAATAGATTGGGAAAAGTCTTAAATATTCATGATGTGCTTGTTTATGGTGAAGAAAGCAGATTTGCCATAAACAAGACAAGTAATATCTATTAACTTTTTAATTCAAAACTATGCATACAGCTATTCTAGGTCTAGACACCTAAGATCAAACATGCTACTAAAAGTGGCCAATCAGAGTGCTTGCCATTGTACTGAATGGGCAAAATGTGTATATTAACACAGGACACAGAACACAGGTTACCTGGTACAGGATCCAAAGATCCATTATCTCCTGCGCTGAAAGACTCAGGCTGAACTGCTGTAATACTGACACTCAGTGGCTTAATATCTCCTTGCCATGGGAACTCTGCCATACTGAACTCTCTATCTGCTCAACCCAGCTCTGATGAAGAAGGGAGCACCCTTCGAAACGCGTTATGCCTTCACCCCCCCCCCCCCTTTTCGATTTACCTGTAACCCTGTTTGGATTATGGTTACTTATGCCTGTTATACCATCACTTTGTGAGTATATTTCCTTAACCTCCCTGGCGGTATGATTATTTCAGATTTTTGGTGCTGAAAGCGGTACCATTATTTTGCATGGAAATATGTAGTTTTTTTATTGTAGGCTGTAATTTTTAGGAATAACTCACTGAAATCTGTCCGAACAAGAGTCTAGTAAACATCCCGGGTAGGATAAAATTTGAAACACGAAATCCTAAATTATAATTTAATAAATAATCATAAAAAATAATAATATAATAATAATACATATAATTCAATAATATAATCAAACCAAAAACACTGAAATGTGAAATATAGCGCCAAGTTCGCACATCACTGAGCAAAGTCGCACAAATCGTTTTCAGTGTCTGATAATGAATTTCCCCCACGAATCATTATCACTCAATTCTGCAAGTGGTTCTGATTTACTATCGCTGTTCTCTAGCCGATCTAAAACCGCTTTTGACCTAAAGGGACGCTTTTTGGACGCCATGGACTTTTCTAAGTTTCCAGGCAGAAAGAACAGACAAAATGCAGGCAGGGCGCAGGACAAAGCACTCGGGACAAAATGTATGTGAAATGGGTTGAAACAGTAATGTTTTGCTATGTAAAATTTGTTTGGAAAAAAATGAATGACATTTTTTTAAATTTTCTAATTTCCCGCCGCCGCCGGCGCCCGTACGTCCCGACGTCACAGGGACCGGAACACAGAAGCCGGATGCCGGCATCGGCCGGAGGAGATGGCCGGGGATGCTGCAGGGGGGACATCGCGGGAGCGAAGGACAAGGTAAGTGCTGGAGGGACTCCCTATGCAGCGCCGCATGGTAAGCCTGAGTGTAGCTTGGGGTTACCGCTTTTGGTACAGAAACTTTACCCCGAGCTACACTCGGGAATACCGCCAAGGAGGTTAATAATAAAATGAGTCACTATGTATTGAGGTAATGCGCAAGGTTTGTGCGCTCTTTCTTTCATCTTCTTCTACCTGGTACAGGATACCTGGGACAGAGCACAGGTGACAGGACACAGGAAGGTCCTCTAATGATTGCCTGTCATCTTACTTGTCTGTACCTCCGCTGGAAAAGGGGTTTTCTTCCAGTCATTGATATGGGAGCACAGGTATAGATCATAACTCATATTATTGCATGCATGGAAGCTATCTGGGTGCATATTATAGATCGGACATATGCTGGACGGTGTAGCATCTCTATGCTTGATATGAAGTATCTTGAATGGGACTTTGAGGGTTGTTGTTCGTTGCAATATTTACAAGTATTCAGCTGGATTTCTGTCATCTGTAACAAATATCTTTATCTGAATAAATGGATCTCTCTGGAAAAGGACTATTGGTTGCTGCTAGAAAAGTATATATAATACACCCTGGTCATCCGGAGAAGGGCTGGATCTCCATGCTTGATATGAACTATCTTGAACTGATCTAAACCCATCTGTGGAAAAGAACTGTTGTACTCTTAAATATTTTTAAGACAACAGTGCACAGGGAGGGTGATGGGTGCATCGGGGGGGGGGGGGGGGAATTACTGGAACCGATCCCCTGTATGGCTCTCTCTGCAGCACCTAAAAGCCAGCGGGAGGGAGAGGAGAAAAAAGCCGGCTTTCAGCTGCTGCAGAGAGAGCCATACAGGGGATCGGTTCCAGTAATTGCCCCCCAGCCGTGCCAATCATCCTTCCTGCCCACATCCAATTCACCCATCTGCTTGAGCCCCCCTGCTGGCCTGGGCCTTGTACAGGAGGACTGGTGGTACCCACTTATCCACGGCCCTGCAGAGGACACACAAAACACCAGGACATGTGTACAGAGCTTGTTAACGCGTTTCACACAATTACGTTACGTTATGATTAACCCCACTGGCGGTATTCCTGAGTGTAGCTCGGGGTTAACTTTCAGTACCAGAAGCTGTCAGCCCCCCGAGCTACACTCGGGATTACCCTGCAGCATTGCTCTGTGATCCCTGCAGCACTTACCTTGTCCTGCGCTCCCGTGATGTCTCCCCTGCAGCGTACCCAGCAATGTCCTCCAGCCGATGCATCCGTCTTCCGGGTTCCGTTCCCTGCGAGTGTCGGCACATACGTACGGACGTACGGGGGACGGAACTGGCGGGAAATTAAAAAATGTAAAAATTCACTAAATACCCTAAAATCTGATAGTATAACATTCCTGTATCAAACCATTTCACATACATTTTGTCCCGAGTGCTTTGTCCGGCGCCCAGCCTGCGTTTTTACTGTTCTTTCTGCCTGGAAACTGAGAAACGTCCAAAAAGCGTCCCTTTAGGTCAAAAGCGGTTTTAGGCCGGCTAGAGAACAGCGATAGTAAATTAGAACCACTTGCAGAATTGAGTGATAATGATTCGTGGGGGAATTCGTCATCAGACACTGAAAACAATTCTGCGACTTTACTCAGTGATGTGCGAACTTGGCGCTATATTTTAAATTTCAGTGTTTTTGGTTTGATTATATTATTGAATTAAATTTATTATTATTTTTTATGATTATTTATTAAATTATAATTTATGATTTCGTGTTTCAAATTTTAACTTACCCGGGATTTTCACTAGACTCTTGATCGGACAGATTTCAGTGAGTTATTCCTAAAAATTACAGGCCTATAATAAAAAAACGGCATATTTCCATTGAAAAATAATGTACCGCTTTGAGCACAGAAATACTGACATAATCAGACCGCTAGGGAGGTTAAGCATGTGATGGTGTGAAACGCGTAACAAGTTGTGTACACATATCCGGGTGGTTTATGTGTCCTGTGGATCAATAAATATTTGTTAACAGTCATCGATCCTCCGGTGTGCGGCTCACCCTTCTTCCTATTGCAAGAACCAAGTAGACCAGGCCCTACCCTCCAGCTACACAGCATTGTGCTCATTATTAATGCACAGGTACACTGGAAGGCCTCATACAACGTGACTGCTTAATGTTATGATTGCCTCACCTTACCTGTTTCTGCTGAGCTGAGCTTTGCCTACTGTCTGAATAATCCTGACAATCATTTTGACAAAGGCTTATGTACCGCTGGCTAAACAGCAACATCAGCACTGAAGACAAAGAGAGACGAAGACAAACAGGGAGTTGGTTAACTTTATTTCACAGGACACCAGAGGGTGTATGGGTGTCATTGGTAGGGTCTGCAAATGCTTCAATTCTCCAAAGCACATATATAGGCCCCATGTACGCGGGACACTTCTGATGGAAACTGACTGCTGGAAAACGTAGGTGAAAAATGTCAGTTTAGCCGCGTTTGCATAACACGTTTATTACGTTTATGTGTGTTTTGCATTTAGAAGCGTTTTTTAAAGATAAGCACAGGAGAACCTCCCAAATGCCCAGAATGCACTGAAAAGTGGTAAATTATTAACTATTTCAGACTGTTTCAGAGAAATACAGAGAGTAGAAGCAGAGACAGCAGTATGTGTTGAGATTAGCTTAGGTGTGAGTTGCTTATTAACATTTCTTTTGTTTCCAAGGGTGGGAAAGGTGTCTGGTGGGGGGAGTCATTAAGGTCACCTGGCAGGAGGTCTTCATGAGGAATTTGAGGTGTGAATGGTCATTAACATATCTTTTGTTTCCAAGGGTGGGAGAGGTCTGAGGTGTGAATTGGTCATTACAATGTGTGACAAGCTTGGTAGGAACATCCTGTGTTCAGTGTTTTGTCCATCTGAGCACCTTGAAAACTCTTTGCATGCATTTTTCATGATGAAAAAAGGCTCTGGACAGCATCGGGAACTGGAAGAGTTAAAAAAAACAAAACAAATGCAAATGCTTATAAACGCGATTTGCCGCTTTACAAGCGTTTTGTGCTTGAAACGCTGATAAAATTGACTGCTGGACGCAAGTTTTCTGCATTCAAAAAAAAACTACTGTAAACTCAACTGCCTGTAAATGACGATGTGTACATGGACACATAAGAGAACATTAGGGAGAGTTCAGGGGCTGCTGAAAAAAAAATGCTGAACATCTCCTAAACCTGAGTTTATCAGCTGCAGTGCACATACATGAGACTCCTAACAGGCTCCAGGGCACACAGCTCACAGTCCCAGTAAGTTCCAACATCTGTACTCTGGCAATAGGGCTTCACTTCTCCCGTCCCTATTCTGGACCATCTCTTACTTTTGGGTGACCATCTTCCTGAACTCTTCTGACAGCCTGATCTCCCACTTTCCCAAAAGAGTTCCTTTCACCCGACAGACCTGACCCACTTAGGGCTCATGTACACTGCAGCTTATAAACTGACGACGTTTTCAGCAGCCCCTGAACTCTCCCTAATGTTTTCTTATGTGTCCATGTACACATCTTCGTTTACAGGCAGATGAGTTTACAGTCGTTTTTGTGAACGCACCAAACTTGCATTCAGGAGTAGATTTTACCGGCCAAACGCTTGTAAACGCGGTTAACCGCGTTTAGAAGCGTTTGCGTTTAGAAGCGTTTTTTAACTGTTTCATATCCAGATGCTGTCCAGAGCCTTTTTTTTCATCATCAGAAATGCATGCAAAGCATTTTCCATGTATTCAAATGGACCCGGTACACCAGCGCAGTCAGTTCCATGTTTCGGGTGAAGGAAAAAATGGTAGAACACGCCGCATTATGCTCATGATGGGATCCATAGTGAATACAACCTGAAAAGACAGGTCATCTCCACACATACTGCTCTCTCTGCTTCTGCTCTCTCTATTCCTTTCAAAATGTCTGAAATAGTTAATTTTTCGCTATTTTTCAGTGCATTCTGGACATTTGGGAAGGTCTCCTGAGGTTAGCTTTTAAAAACGCTTCTAAACGCAAACGTGTATAAACGCATCTAAACTGACGTTTTCAACCTATGTTTTCCAGCAGTCAGTTTCCAGGGTCAGAAGAGTTTTCCAAACGCCCCGTGTACATGAGCCATTATTGTGGCTCCTGTTGGTAACTGGCCTGTGGTTCTGTGGCTGCTGAAGGTTGTCAGGACCACACTTCACAACACGTCATCATGTTACCTTAAATTAACATATTCATTAGAATTGTATGGCAACAGGAACAACCAGAGGCTCACAAACAGATGCGCTGGAAAAGTTGATATGTGCTCATCAGGGGCAGACTGACAACTCATGGGGCCCCCGGGCAATAGGGGATCATGGGGCCCCTGTGTCCTTGCCCACACTCAAAAAAGCCTATATAAAAGGGTACCAGTGGCATTTCATGGAGCCCACTACTGACCCCGGGCCCTCGGGCAGTGCCCGAGTGCTCGAATGGTCAGTCCGCCCCTAGTGCTCATTAACCGTCCACTATTCAGTGCGAAGCCAAACAGCCTGAAATTAGTACAGTAACAGTGCGCCAGCCACAGAGGTGGTGCAGCAAGAAGAGTATCCCTAATAGAGCTGCGAAGGGAAGCTGCTGTTGATCTGTAGGTTCCCCAGGCCATGTGTCCCCTGCATTTGGTTAGATGACACCACAAAGAGGCTTTGTGACCAAGCCCAGTGGTGGTGTGGTGCAGCATCAGTATGTTGAGAGCTTGTGGGGCATTTTATTGCTGCAGTAACTCTCTGCCTCCCTCTTATTTATTGAGTTACTAAAGGACAGTAAACGGCACAGAGGGTCAGGGCCATCCCTCCAGCATTCTGTTTCCAGCAGCCACTCCTGTGACCCCTGTCCATACCCCTCTTCTTTCTTGTTTTTTTTTTTCATTATATTTTAAATAATTTCATTTACAAACAGAAAAAAAAGAAGAACTCACAGAATATCATTCCATTAAGCTCACTTTACAATACATAAATTTACATGTTACCCAGGGGTGTATTTACCACAAGGCAAACAAGGCATTTGCCTAGGGCGGAATTTCTCACGGGGGGCAGCACTGCCCCTTGCAAGAAGGGATGGAAGAAGAGACATACGCGGCATGGGAACCTGGTGGGCTCCGAGGCTGCGGGTTTCATGATGGTGTATGCACAGCCCAACTCTCATTCCTGGGGATGTTCATAATTGTTATGGTGAGTGTCTCTCTCTCGCCATTGGGGATAGTGGCTGGTGTATGGGGGGCAGTGGTAGTGGAAGGTTCTCTCGGGTGGGAGGCAGGGGTGTTTTTGCT
Source organism: Staurois parvus (assembly GCA_951230385.1). Classification (NCBI taxonomy): domain Eukaryota; kingdom Metazoa; phylum Chordata; class Amphibia; order Anura; family Ranidae; genus Staurois; species Staurois parvus. The sequence continues at coordinate 31,658 of CATNWA010001984.1, read as the reverse complement.
CAATGTCAGGCTCTTTCTGTGGGGGGGCGCCAATTTTTTTGTTGCCTAGGGCAGCACAAAACCTAAATACACCACTGAGGTTACCCTCCCACAACCCTCAACCTCACCCTCTCTTTTCTCTACTCCTCCTTTTCTTCTGTTGCTATTTTCCTTCTCTCCTCTCCTCTCACTCATCCTTTTCCTTTTTAAATTAAGCTATCGTTCCCTCATCTCTCCAAGTATCTTTCTCTCTACTTTAACCACCTCCCACCCGCCATATAGTAATATGACAGGCGCAAGGCGGTTCTCTTGTTCTGAGAGGACTTCATATGACATCCTCCCATTCTAACTGCGCATGCGCGGCTCAGGGAGCACGCAGTGCGGCGATCGGCGGTGCGCTGTCTCCCTTGGACACAGCGGATCACCGATCACGGAAAGAGCCGAAGATGTTGGCTCGGTCATGTGATCAGCTGTGTCCAATCACAGCTGATCACATGTAAACAGGGAAATGCCGGTTATCAGCATTTCTCTCCTCTCGAGCTGTCACGCTGACAGAGGAGAGGAGAGGCGGTAATCGGCTTTCCGGAGAAGGGACATCTACACTGATCATCAAGGCACTGATGATTAGTGTGCCATAATGATCAGTGTAGCCCCAGCAGTGCCACCTGTCAGTGTCCATCAGTGCCTTGTGTTAGTGCTCATCAGTGCCACATCAATGCCACATATCAGTGCCTATCAGAGCTGCCTTTCAGTGTCATCCATCAGTGTCAGTCAGTATCACCTATCAATGCCAATCAGTGCCAGCTATCAGAGCTGCCAATCAGTGCCACCTATCAGTGCCGGTCATTGTCGCCTATCAGTGCCAGTCAGTGCCGCCTATCAGTGCGCATCAGTGCTGCCTATCAGTGCCTGTCAGTTCCGCCTAACAGTGCCAGTCAGTGCCGCCTAACAGTGCCATATATCAGTGCCGCCTATCAGTGCCATGTGCCATGTATCAGTGCTGCCTTTCAGTGCCCATCAGTGATGTATGTCAATGCCCATCAGTGCCACCTACCAGTGTCTCCTCATCAGTGCCCATCAGTGCCACCTATCAGTGTCCATCACTGCAGCCTCATTAGCACACATCAGTGCAGGAGAAAAATCACTTATTTACAAAATTTTATAACAAATAGTAAGAAAAAATGTTTTTTTTTTTCAAACTTTTCAGTGGTTTTTGGTTTGTTTAAGAAAAAATAAAAAACCCAAAGTGGATTAAATTCGACTAAAATCAAGCTCTATCTGTCACAAAAAAATGATAAAAATTTCATATGGGTACAGTGTTGCATGACCGCGCAATTGTCAAAGTGTGACAGCGCTGAAAGCTAGAAATTGGCCTGGGCAGGAAGGGGGCATAAGTGCCCTGTAGGCTAGTGGTTAAGGATCTCCTGGACCTGCCAGAACTTTGGGATCAATTATTTTGCCGCATTTAATAAATGGAATATTATCATATTTTTATATTGTTTCACTGTAAACTCAGTATTATGGAATAAACAAACCCATGGGTCTTTTAGCATATTAAATCCCGAGATCTCTTGTATTCCTTGTACTATTTCCTGCCAAAACCTTTGTATCCTAGGGCATTCTCACTATATATGTGCCATAGTTCCCTTTTTCCTGCACCCTCTCCATTATATAGTGAGTTCTCTGGTTGTTGCTTGTGTGCCATACTAGGTGTAATATACCATATGGCTAAACATTTGTAATTCATTTCCACTACATTCACATCCACCGCCCCATGTGCTAAAGTAAGTATTTTCCTTTTTTGCTGTTCATTTAATTGTATTCTAAGTTCCTTCTCACATTTCTCTAAAAAACGGTGAAGAGATAGGTCAAGATAGGTCGTACCTTATGTATACGAGAGGTACCATATTTCTGTATAACACCCGAACTCAGCATCTGTTCAGGTGAATACAGATCCTCTACTACTCTTATTGCTTGTCATACCCCTCGTCTAAGGTATAAATCATGGGTCTCTAAACTGCAGCCCAAGGGTCAGAGAAGGCCCTTTGCAAGCACTATTACTTTCATTGACACCAACAATGGAGCACTATTTCTTCCACAGATGCCAATGATGGAATACTATTCCTTCTACTAATACCAATGATGGGGTACTACTCCTCCATCTATTGTCCACGTACCCTGAGGTCATGTTTATTCTCACTGATGCTGGGCCCAGGACATTTTCTACTCCCACTGGCCACAATCCAGCCCTCCTAAAGACTGAAAGACAGTAAACTGGCCCTTTATTTAAAAAGTTTGAAGACCTCTGGTATAAATTATACATGCCTTTTTTCTTGTTTGCAGGAAACATCAGCTCACACAAAATTGCCAAGGAGACACCTAGTGTCAGGGCTCCAGGTATGACCAGAGGTGTGTGGACTGACACAGGGAAACGCAGGCTTCAGATATGGTATAAACAATATAATTTATTAAGACTAACAATACAAAACACAGTGCAAAACTAAACATAAACACAGTGCAAACAAACCAAACCAAACCACCCACAGATAACAATACATACAATGCAAGAGTCGTCAGGCAGACCGGGTCAGTAGCAAACGGGCAAACGGAGTACCAGAAAAAGGCGGGAGAGTGGTTGGGGTCACAAGCTGGGTACAGTAACTCACGGGCAGCACGGTACAGAGGGTCAGGCAGAGAATGGTCAGGGTCACAAGCCAGGGATCAAACAGGAGAAGTCAGCAGAGGTCAGGATCAGGCAGGGTCGGCAACAAGTCAGGCAGAAACCGGAACAGGAATACAGGATACAAGATACAGGGGCCCATGGAAAACACACACCACGGCCTTGACTGTGAGTCTGGCCATTCCTTAAATACAACCCCTGCAATCAGCTTCAGGTGTTTGGCTGATTGCAGGGGTGAGTCTCTGATTGCTGAGAGCACCCGCTGGTCAGCCCTGGTACTGCAGCCCAAAGGCAGGTGAGTCCCACCATTATTGGCAAGTCCATTCCTGACACTTAGCACAACCATGATGCCTGCCAGGCTCAACCTAAACCCTGGAGGGTCTTTTGAAAGTGTTCCCAGGGTAAGGTCTTGCCATAGAAGAAAAGATGTACTCTCACCTGCACCATGCTTGCACATACCACCGATCCTGGACACCCGTGAGAAGACACCTTTATCTCCTCTCCTCTCAGGCACTTTTATCAATCAGTGGTAACCATGTAATGCTTTTGAAATCACCAGAGGCTTCTGGAGCTAAGAGAGGTTAATTCTTTTCCCTTATCAGGTACTGCCAATGTACAGTGCTGTGAAAAAGTATTTGCCCCCTTCCTGATTTTTTTTTTTTTTTTTTTTTTGCATATTTGTCACACTTAAATGATTCAGATCATCAAACAAATTTTTATATTTCACAAAGATAGCCCAAGTAAATATAAAAATTTAGTGTTTAAGTTCTAACTTCATTTATTAAGGGAAAGAAGTTGTCCAAACCTGCTTGGCTGTATGTGAAAAAGTAATTGCCCCCCCCCCTTGCTAAATCATGAATGAACTGTGATTAACTACATTTTTGGAATGCTGAGTTAAATTTCACTTGCCACACCCAGGCCTGATTACTGCCAGACCTGTTGAATTAAGAAAACACTTAAGAGGCTGTCTGACAAAGTGAAGCATGCTAAAAGATTTAAAAAAGCAACACACAGGAATGTTCAATTCATATTGTCCGACGCCCAGGACATGTAGTTCCGGGTGCCGGGCAGGTAGTTTTTTTTACCTTTAGCCCTGCTGTGGGCAAGCAGCGGGGCTCATCTGTCAGGTGGAAGCATTCAGCGGCAGCGCTAACGCCCAATTGTTTCCACACAGCCCACTATATTGCCATCCTCTGTCCCCTGCCCGCTATGTTTCCCGGGCTCTGCTTGCCCATCTGTGTGCCTGGGACCAGTTCAGTGGGTGCTGGCGGGTATAGGGCAAGGAGGAGTGCGGACACATCCGCTCCCCTCCCATTCTTGTCTTGATCCAGAAGTGATGTAACGTCACTTCCGGGTTCCCACTGACAGATTTCCCTGTGATCAAGCCCAATAAAAATGTAATGCAGTGCGAAGTACACTGCATTACATCCAGTGTAGTACAGGGCAAGACATGCAGGGTCTTTTAGACCCTGGATGTCTCAAAAAAGAGAACCTGTCACCAAAAAATCATCACATTGGGGACTTTTTGTCCCCTGTGATAAAAGAAAAAGTTAAATAATTTTTTTTTTTTTTTAATTACAGTTACACCCAAGCATATAACTCCCCAAAATTTTTCAAGGCCCCCTCTCTCGACATGTACGCACGTACAGACGTAAAAACACGCGCTGGGGCACCTACGCATAAAAACGATTGTGATACACGTTACATACAAAACCCTCCAGTGTGGCCGAATTAAAACAATTCTACAAAGAAGAGTGGGCCAAACTTACTCCACAGCAAAGTGAAAGACTTATTGCCAATTATTGCAAATGCTGATCCAAGGGTGGCACAACCAGTTATTAGGTTTAGGGGGAAATTACTTTTTCAAATAGGGCCAGGCAGGTTTGGACAGTTTTTTTTTCCCTTAATAAATTAAATCATTTAAAAACTGCATGTTGTATTTACTCGGCTTATCTTTGTGTCATAATAAAATTCATTTTATAATCGGAATCATTTACGTGCGACAAATATGCAAAACATAAAAAATCTGGAAGGGGCAAATACTTTTTCACAGCACTGTGGGGTTTATTTACTAAAGCTGGCTCACTCAGAATCTCAGGCACCTGTGCATGGGAGCCAATTAGCTTCTAACCTCACTTGTTCAAGTAAGCTTTAGCAATAAAGTCTGCAAACTGATTGGTTTCTATGCAGAAGTGCACGAGATTCCAAGTGAACCAGCTTTAGTAAATAAACCCCTGTATATGTTGCATTGAGCACACAATCTGAATTAGAAGAATAATTGGACATGAAATGACAGAGGATGGGGTTCAGTTTTGGACATCATACTGTAAAATAGGATACAGTGGTACCTCGGTTTACGAACGCCTCGGTTATTGTAATTTTCGGTTTATGAATGAAAATCCATTGAAAATAATGCCTCGATTTACAATTTTTTTTTTCGCAATATGAACAGATTATTTGGTTTTCAATGCATTTATGATTTTTTTTTAATCATGTCCCTGTACAGTATTTATGCCTTTAAAGTGCACTTCATAAAGAGTTTTGAACAGATAAAGAGTTTTTTTTTACTTTTTTTCTGACCTCCGGTGCGGATTAATTGGTTTCCAATGCCTTTATGAATTAATTTTTAATCATGTCCCTGTACAGTATTTATGCCTTTAAAGTGCACTTTATAAAGAGTTTTGAACAGATAAAAGACTTTTTTTTTACCTCCGGAATGGATTAATTGGTTTTCAATGCATTTACGAATTTTTTTTTTATCATGTCCCTTTATGCCCTTAAAGTGCACTTATATAAAGAGTTTTGAACAGATAAAACTTTTTTTTTTACTTTTTTCTGATCTCCAGAACGGATTAATTGGTTTTCAATGCATTTACGAATTAATTTTTAATCATGTCCCTGTAAAGTATTTATGCCTTTAAAGTGCACTTTATAAAGAGTTTTGAACAGATAAAAGACTTTTTTTTACTATTTTCTGACCTCTGGAACGGATTATTTGGTTTTCAATGCATTCCTATAGGAAACTGTGTTTCGGTTTACGAATTTTTCGCAATACACAAAGTCCTGCAGAACGAATTAAATGCGTAAACCGGGGTACGCCTGTATAACAGTTTGGTGGAGGGTTCATCTGCATAATTACATTCCTGGCATGTCACAATACACAGCAGCACTATAATTTTTCTAAAAAGCCTTTAATCATTAAAAAGAAGTCCTCGGGTTCCAGTCATTGACTTTGCTAGGCTGAGATGATGTCATCAGTCTGTTGCAGGCAGGAGGAAGCATTTCCTCAGGCTCCTCTCCCCAGTGATTGGACTGCAACATTGCTGACCAAAGGGCTTCCCTTAGGCTGCATTCACACTTGGAGATTTTAAATTGTGGGCAGAATCGCGCAAAGCTTGTCGCCCAAAAAGGAGAAGGAGCTTCTTTTCATGCAATGCACTTTGCCACAATCGCCATGTGATTCTGTCGCATGACAATCGCAGCAAAATCGCACCGTGTTTGGGGTGTGATAAAGAATGAATGTCACCAAACACATGTGATACTCTTTGTCACAATTGTACTGCGATTTGGAATTCAAAATTGCCAAGTGTGAATGCAGCCGTATACCTCCTGGATTTGGTGACAGGTCTGAGTAGGGTAAGGAGTGGCATGGGTGCTCAACAGATGATCTGTAGACAGTCTGAACATTGCTGAGGTACTGGGGAGGTTCCAGTTGAATCTGTGCATTCCTAGATCACACAAAGGAACATGCAGACGCAGCATACAGAATCAAAGTCAGGACGAGCAGGAGTCAGTGAATGCTGGGCAGCAGAGGTACCAAGGAAAGCAAAGTCAGAGTCAAGGCCAAGGTCAAGATCAGCATTGGAGGTCCCAAGACAGCATGCAGAAGGGGAAGTCAAGACATAAGCCAAGGTCAGCAGTGGGACATATAGGTACAACCAGGGGCGGACTGACAACTCATGGGGCCCCCGGGCAATAGGGGATCATGGGGCCCCTGTGCCCTTGCCCAAACTCAAAAAAGCCTATGAAAAGGGTACCAGGGGCATCTCATGGGGCCCCCTACTGACCCCGGGCCCTTGGGCAGTGCCCAAGTTTCCAAATGGTCAGTCCGCCCCTGGGTACAACAGAGTCAGACGGGAAGCTGGGATATCAGGATGGAAGCCAAAGCATGGCAGCCAATCAGCTTCTAACCTCAGCTTGTTCTACTAAGCTTTAGCAATAAAACCTGGAAGCTGATTGGTTTCCATTCAGAAGATTCTGAGTGAAACAGCCTTAGTAAATAAACCCCTACAGTAAAAGACCAGCAGCTCAATGACACAGTAAGTGCTTTGCTCCTCACTCCTATTGGTCAACCGTTGCGCTCTACCCTATAGAAGTACTGCTACATGGCGGCACAGCTGTGTAAAATCACAAATATACACGTGATTTGCTTTTCCGGGTAGGGGGCATGCGTCCTGCCTGTGCTGCTATTGGCTGTTGGCGAAATCAATCACTGTGTCCTGGCCAGTAATTCATAACTCAATAATGTGAGTTATGATCTATACCTGTCCTGTCATCTGTGTTTTGTCACCCGTATCCTGACCTATGGTCTGTCCCATGTATTCTATCCTGTATTCTGTGTCCTGTGTTGATATACACATTTTCCCCATTCAGTACAATGGCAAGCACTCTGATTGGCCACTTTTAGTAGCATGTTTGATCTTAGGTGTCTAGACCTAGAATAGCTGTATGTATAGCTTTTAATTAAAAAGTTAAATAGATACTACTTGTCTTGTTTATGGCAAATCTGCTCTTCACCATAAACAAGCACATCATGAATATTTAAGACTTTTCACAATCAATTTGCAACTAACCTGCTCTTAAACTTCCCCTAATTCTCCATATAGTTACCCAAAAACAGGTTACTGTATCCCAACACAACAAACGTAATTACGTCCTGCATACATTAACATAGTAAGGAGTCCTATTGGTGTGTAAAGTGGACTTATCACTGGCCTATCCAAGAATGAACTGTATGTGTTTCAATGTCTTCAATACATATGCATCTATATACAGTGAGGAACAGAAGTATTTGAACACCCTGCGATTTTGCAAGTTCTCCCACTTAGAAATCATGGAGGGGTCTGAAATTCACATTGTAGGTGCATTCCCATCTGAGAGACAGAGTTTAAAAAAAAAATTCAGGAAATCACATTGTATGATTTAAAGAATTTATTTGTCTTGCACTGCTGAACATAAGTATTTGAACACCTAAGAAACAGCAAGAATTCTGGCTCTCAAAGACCTGTTACTGTGCCTTTAAAAAGTCCACCTCTACTCCACTCATTAATCTAACTTAGTAGCACCTGTCTGAGCTCTTTAAGGACACTTGTCCACCCCACAGTCAGTCAGACGCCAACTACTACCATGGGCAAGACTAAAGAGCTGTCAAAAGACACCAGAGACAAAATTGTGGACCTCCACAAGGCTGGAAAGGGCTACGGGGCAATTGCCAAGCAGCTTGGTGAAAATAGAACAACTGTTGGAGCAATTGTTAGAAAATGGAAGAGGCTAAAGACGACTGTCAGTCTCCCTCGGACTGGGGCTCCATGCAAGATCTCACCTCGTGGGGTATCACTGATGATATGAAAGGTGAGGAATCAGCCCAGACTACAAGGGAGGAGCTGGTCAATGACATGAAGAGAGCGTTGACTACAGTTTCAAAGGTCACTGTCGGTAGAACACTACGCCGTCATGGTTTCAAATCATGCATTGCACGGAAGGTTCCCCTGCTCAAGTCATCACATGTCCAGGCCCATCTGAAGTTTGCCAATGACCATCTGGATGATCCAGAGGAGGCATGGGAGAAAGTCATGTGGTCAGATGAGACCAAAGTAGAACTTTTTGGTCTAAACTTCACTCGTCGTGTTTGGAGGAAAAAGAAGGATGAGTTGCATCCCAAGAACACCATCCCTACTGTGATGCATGCGGGTGGTAACATCATGCTTTGGGGGTGCTTTTCTGCGAAGGGGACAAGACGACTGCACTGTATTAAGGAGAGGATGAATGGGGCCATTTATTGTGAGATTTTGAGCAACAACCTCCTTCCCTCAGTCAGAGCATTGAAGATGGGTCATGGCTGGGTCTTCCAACATGACAACGACCCGAAGCACACAGCCAGGAGAACCAAGGAGTGGCTCCGTAAGAAGCATATCAAGGTTCTGGAGTGGCCTAGCCAGTCTCCAGACCTAAATCCAATAGAACATCTTTGGAGGGAGCTGAAACTCCGTGTTGCTCAGCGACAGCCCAGAAACCTGACAGATCTAGAGGAGATCTGTGTGGAGGAGTGGGCCAAAATCCCTGTTGCAGTGCAAACCTGGTCAAGAACTACAGGAAACGTCTGACCTCTGTAATTGCAAACAAAGGCTTCTGTACCAAATATTAACACTGATTTTCTCAGGTGTTCAAATACTTATGTTCAGCAGTGCAAGACAAATACATTCTTTACAAATCATACAATGTGATTTCCTGAATTTTTTTTTAAATTCTGTCTCTCAGAGTGGGAATGCACCTACAATGTGAATGTCAGACCCCTCCATGATTTCTAAGTGGGAGAACTTGCAAAATCGCAGGGTGTTCAAATACTTCTGTTCCTCATTGTAAATATATATATATATATATATATATATATATATACACAGGGGCGGACTGACCATTTGGAAACTCAGGCACTGCCCGAGGGCCCAGGGTCAGTAGGGGGCCCCATGAGATGTCCCTGGTACCTTTTTCATAGGCTTTTTTGAGTTTGGGCAAGGACACAGGGGCCCTATGATCCCCTATTGCCCGGGGGCCCCATGAGTTCTCAGTCTGCCCCTGTATATACACACATACATATACACACACATATATATATATATCCATATATTACACTCAATATACTACACACGCATACTCATGATTATGAGTTTGCTGAAAGTCGGGCTTAAGGTAAGTATTTTTTTACTATTTACCTCCGAAAAAGTGGTAGGGTCCTGCCTAACACAGAGTACTTTGCCTTTTTTATGCTAGGTCCGCGCTAAGTATTTTCCCCAACTATATACTCTATTGTTCTCACTGTTCATTGATGGACACAGCAGACCTTTGTGCCTTTTACAGGAGGGTGAACATAATAAGCTAGACCAGTATTTCTCAACCTTTTCAACACAGAGGAACCATTGAAATGACTTTTTGGTCTTGAGGAACCCCTACTGTATCTACAGCTCATGATACATTAGTGTGATGGTCAGAGGGAAGAATGTTCCTTACACTTGTAGTCATTGAGAAGAATTACCCCCTTATAGATAGCTAAAAAGATCAATGGTGTCAGTGGGAACCTATCTGAGAGGCAGATATTGCTTGTTGCTCAAGGAACCCCTAGCAACCTCTGGAGGAACCCTGGTTGAGCTAGACACTGCTGGATTTCTTCCACTTAGGAAGATGGGTACTCTTGCCACCAGTAACAGGAGGAATGTTACAGGATATGATGAGGGCTGGTAGCTGTTTCGACACAACCATCTATTTATAGGGCTAATTTGTTAAAAAACTGAATTAACCACTTCCCGTCCGGCTTCGGCTGTTGTATATAAACGGCCGGACGGTGGCAGTGCAGGGTCGGGTGGCCATTTATAAACGGCCTCCCCGCCCCCTGCATGTGCGCGCTCCCTGGGACGTGCAGCGCCGCAGTCCGGTGCCCGCTTTGTCCTCTGGACACAGTGGAACACCGATCGTTGTACGGGACCTCTGTGCGAGGTCCCGATCATGTGATCAGTGATTGGCCAATCAGTGATCACATGCAGAGTAGTAAGCAAGATGTCACTTCTGACATCATTGCTTACTACGTGTGAAATCTGTGAATGATCACAGAGGTCACATGGTACAAGGCTATTCACAACAGCCTTGTACCATGTGACAAGCTGTGATCAATCACAGTTCACACAGTAGTTCTCAATGGCTGCAGGAATGCAGCCAGAGAGGAGAAATTAATTGCTTTTACAGCCTATATGGGTGTATAAGCAATATCGGTGTAAAAAAAAAAAAAAAAAAAGCAAAAAATAAATTCATACACCATGGTGACGCTGTACTGCTAGTGTAACAGTATGTAAAAACAAAAAAAAACCCCATAAATAATAATAAAAAAATAAAATAAAAATGTAAAAAAAATGTTTAAAAATTATAATTTTTATATTTAATGTTATAAAACTAAAATTTGGGTTTTTTTTTTTTTATAAAAATGTAATAAAAGTAAAATTTAGTACACTTTTTTTCAAAAATTTGGAATAATTTTATGGCCAAGATTGTAAATGATGTGTAAATATTATTTATTTGCAAAATGTTATAAAAAAACACTTTTTTTCAAAATCTTTTTGGACTTTTTCATTTACAACATTAGCAAAAAAAAAAAATCCCAAATGAGTGAATAAAGCTAATAATACCACCAAAATAAAGCTTTATCTGTCTCAAAAAAATTGCTAAAAAGTTCATATGGGTACAGTGTTGCATGACCGCGCAATTGTCATTCAAAGTGTGATAGCGCTGAAGCTGAAAATTGGCCTGGGCAGGAAGGGGGGTAAAAGTACCCGGACTTAAAGTGGTTAAAGTAAATTGTGATGTTGACCATTGCAAACATCTATATGCCACTAGGTATCCCCACATACTACCCAACTACTGATTGAAATCAGTAGATTTACTTTAAAAAAAAACAAAACGTACTGTTCCCTGCATCATTGGGGACCATCTTGCCAAGAGAAAAGAAGAGAACTTTACACATCACCGGACTGGCCTGAAGGTGAATGAATACAATAAATATGATCCTGCCTGGGGGACCTAAAGGTAAGAGGAGGTGGACAGGGGTGGAAGTGTGAAGCCTGGAGGTGGGCTTTATGGTAAATACTGAAATAACTCAACATACCGTATGTGCTGACTGAAAATACATAGGATTGTACACCCCACCATTACACAACAAACCTAACTACTTGTAATAAAATACATCAACACAAAGACGAGATTGTGGGCTAATCTTTGGGCTGCTGCCCCTTTACTGGGTTTCAAATATTTTATTAACTATGAATTACCCATATATCCTTTATTCACAATTCAAACCAATATGAACCAAAAAAGTCCAGCCAGCTGTAGGATTCAATCATAATCCTGAAACGTACCAGGATTACAATCTACCAGCTACTGTCCACCCACAAAGTGGGCAACATTTCCCCATAAAGATAACCATGACAGATGAGAAAGAAAGAAAGAAGGAAAGTCGGAGAGGAAAGACAAGCTGAATGGTTCCAAAAAAGCATTGCAGCCGCAACATATCTATAACCCCATCTGGCTGAATTTGCAGCTTAAAGTGTTACTAAACCTAGGAACCTGCACTCACTATATCTGGTCTCCCCCGGACCCTGCATTCACTATATCTGGTCTCCCCGGACCCTGCATTCACTATATCTGGTCTCCCCGGACCCTGCATTCACTATATCTGGTCTCCCCGGACCCTGCATTCACTATATCTGGTCTCCCAGGACCCTGCACTCACTATATCTGGTCTCCCCGGGACCCTGCACTCACTATATCTGGTCTCCCCGGACCCTGCACTCACTATATCTGGTCCCCCGGACCCTGCACTCACTATATCTGGTCTCCCCGGACCCTGCACTCACTATATCTGGTCCCCCCGGACCCTGCACTCACTATATCTGGTCTCCCCGGACCCTGCACTCACTATATCTGGTGCCCCCGGGACCCTGCACTCACTATATCTGATCTCCCCGGACCCTGCATTCACTATATCTGGTCTCCCCGGACCCTGCACTCACTATATCTGGTCTCCCCAGACCCTGCACTCACTATATCTGGTCTCCCCGGACCCTGCATTCACTATATCTGGTCTCCCCGGACCCTGCATTCACTATATCTGGTCTCCCCGGACCCTGCACTCACTATATCTGGTCTCCCCGGACCCTGAACTCACTATATCTGGTCTCCCCGGACCCTGTACTCACTATATCCGGTCTCCCCGGACCCCGCATTCACTATATCCGGTCTCTCCCCCGGACCCTGCATTCACTCTATCCGGTCTCCCCGGACCCCGCATTCACTATATCCTGTCTCCCCGGACCCCGCATTCACTATATCCGGTCTCCCCGGACCCCGCATTCACTATATCTGCTCTCCCAGGACCCTGCATTCACTATACCCGGTCTCCCTGGACCCTGCACTCGCTATATCCGGTCTCCCCGGACCCTGCATTCACTATATCCGGTCTCCCCGGACCCTGCATTCACTATATCCGGTCTCCCCGGACCCTGCATTCACTATATCTGCTCTCCCCGGACCCTGCATTCACTATATCCGGTCTCCCCAGACCCTGCATTCACTATATCCGGTCTCCCCGGACTCTGCATTCACTATATCTGGTCTCCCCGGACCCTGCATTCACTATATCCAGTCTCCCCGGACCAGGGGCAGACTGACAACTCAGTGCCTTGAAAAAGTATTCATACCCCTTGCAATTTTCCACATTTTGTCATGTTACAACCAAAAACGTAAATGTATTTTATTTGGGATTTTTATGTGATAGACCAACACAAAGTAATTCTGAAATTCTGAAGGGCCCTCTGCACACTGGTATATACCCTTTCCAGCAGACTTTTCAATACAGAATAGGGATATTTGGTTCACACATATTGCAATCCATGTTTAACCTGGCCAACTGCGTCAAAGTAATCCCTCTCTGGCCAGTCCCTACTCTGCTCTGCCTACGCAAATGCTACTGTGGACACAATGCCAATATAGGGGAAAAGACAAAGTGGGGGAGAGTTATCAGGTTTAGGTCTGGCTACTGACCCATACTACAATACAATTTTAGACCAACACAAAGTGGCACATAATTGTGAAGTGGAAGGAAAATGATAAATGGTTTTCAAAATTTTTTACAAATAAATATCTGAAAAGTGTGGCATGCATTTTTACTCAGCTCCCTTTACTCTGATACCCCTAACTGAAATCTAGTGGAACCAATTGCCTTCAGAAGTCACCTAATTAGTAAACAGATTCCACCTGTGTGTAATGTAATCTCAGTATAAATACAACTGTTCTGTGAAGCCCACAGAGGTTTGTTAGAGAACATTAGTGAAAAAAACAGCATCATGAAGGCCAAGGAACACAGGTCAGGGATAAAGTTGTGGAGAAGTTTATGGCAGGGTTAGGTTATCAAAAAACATCCCAAGCTTTGAACATCTCACAGAGCACTGTTAAATCCATCATCCAAAAATGTAAAGAGTATGGCACAACTGCAAACCTACCAACACATGGCCGTCCACTTAAACTGACAGGCCGCGCAAGGAGAGCATTCATCAGAGAAGCAGCCAAGAAGCACATGGGAACACTGGAGGAGCTGCAGAAATCCACAGCTCAGGTGGGAGAATCTGTCCACAGGACAACTATTAGTCCACAAATCTGGACTCAATAGAGGGGTGGCAAGAAGAAAGCCATTGTTGAAAGAAAGCCATAAGAAGTCCCATTTGCAGTTCGTGAGAAGCCATGTGGGGGACACAGCAAACATGTGGAAGAAGGTGCTATGGGCAGATGAGACCAAAATTTAACTTTTTGACCAAAAAAGTAAAATGCTGTGTGGTGGAAAACTAACACTGCACATCACCCTGAACACACCATTCCCACCGTGAAACATGGTGGTGGCAGCCTCATGTTGTGGGCATGCTTTTCTTCAGTAGGGACAGGAAAGCTGGTCAGAGTTGATGGGAAGATGGATGGAGCCAAATACAGGGCAATCGTAGAAGAAAACCTGTTAGAGTCTGCAAAAGACTTGAGACCAGGGGCGGATTGACTATTTGGAAACTCCGGCACTGCCCGAGGGCCCAGGGTCAGTAGGGGGCCCCATGAGATGCCCCTGGTGCTTTTTTCATAGGCTTTTTTGAGTTTGGGCAAGGACACAGGGGCCCATGATCCCCTATTGCCCGGGGGGCCCCATGAGTTGTCAGTCCGCCCCTGCTTGAGACCGGGGCGGAGGTTCACCTTCCAGCAGGACAACGACCCGAAACATACAGCCAGAGATACAGTGGAATGGTTTAGATCAAAGCATATTCATGTGTTAGAATGGCCCAGTCACAGTCCAGACCGAAATCCAACTGAGAATCTGTGGCAAGACTTGGAAATTGCTGTTCCCAGACGCTCTCCATCTAACCTGACAGAACGTGAGCGATTCTGCAAAGAAGAATGGCAGAAATGTCCCTCTCTAGATGTGCAAAGCTGGTAGAGACATCCCCAAAAAGACTTGCAGCTGGAATTGCAGCAAAAGGTGGTCCTACAAAGTATTGACTCCGGGGGGCTGAATACAAATGCCGCCACACTTTTCACAGATTTATTTGTAAAAAATGTTGAAAACCATTTATCATTTTCCTTCCACTTTGTGTTGGTCTATCACATAAAATCCCAATAAAATACATTAAGGTTTTTAGTTGTGACATGACAAAATGTGGAAAATATCAAGGGGTATGAATACTTTTTCAAGGCACTGTATATATCAATATGATAGTGATTTGCAAAAATTCTTTCAGGTAAGGGGATGCAAGCTCATCAGGCCAGGCATAAAGAGAATGCAAACATGCTCCTTCCATGGGCACTGGATACATTCTTATATTGTGTTCAAACTTTTCTCTATATATGGAGTGACCATTCAGCTATGACAGAGGTTTTGGTCTGCCAATCAAGGACAAAATGTCCAATGCAAATTGTCTGCCAGTATTTTCTGATAACATGCTGCATTTATCTTGCCATCAATTTTCACAAGATTCCTCGTGCCTCATACCCTCAAAACATGAGCGAGCTACCACCATGCTTCACAGTGGGGATGGTATTCTTGTCGCTATAAACCTTGTTGACCGCTCTCTAAAATTAGTGTTTATGGTCGTGACCATAAAGCTGTATTTTGATCTTGCCACTCGAGATTACAGTGTGCCAGAAGCTGTGAGGCGTGTCAAGCTTGGGATCCTATGAATAAGTCAGAATGAAGAAACATGTCAGGAAGTGATGTCAGATGACGTAGCCGGAAGTTCTGAATCGGCCATCTTGGAAGTGGTTTATCCATCTGGGAGATAGTGAGCTTTATACTTTTGCTGCTGGTTGTTTTTAGCTGCGCTAACTCTGCAATTTTAAATGTAAGCAGTTCTATTAAAGTGCCTTTAAGTTCTTTGGGGGTCTTGCACTATTGCTTTATTTTTCTCTTTGTGGTACCATCATTATTGTGTGGAACATATGAAGACAGGATCCGGGATAGCTGGTGGTCTATTCTAAGCCCTGTTTACCTGTCCTCTGGTAATATGGGAACAAGGAAGAACTGTGTATGACTACGCATATCTTTGGACAGTTCACTACATAAGAAAAATATTTTTGTGGACACTGGATGATTTTAAGTGACTTTTTGGATTTATTTAGAAGATTCATTTTTAGATCACAATTTGGGTTTTGCACACATAATTAATTTTTATTTACCGTATTTTTCGCTCCATAAGACGCACTTTTTTCCCCCCAAAAAAGGGGGGAAAATGTCAGTGCGTCCTATGGAGCGAATATGGAGCGGCTGGTCCGGTATTTCCACCGCCGCTGTGTCAGAATACCGGGCCGGCCGCTCAGCTCTGCAGCGGGACCTTATGGAGATGACTGCTGACCTTTGGGGAGGTGGGGAGCGGGTACCTGAATTTGATAGGTACCCGCTCTTACTTCCGCGGAGTTGTTCTTTGACCTTACCTGTTCCCCTATCCAGCGGCGCGCTGTGTTCCCGGCTTCTGTAATGTGGGCGCTGGACTTGACAGCCGGGTGCCCAGTGCGCATGCGCAAGAAGCGGTACTTTTTGTGAATGGTAAGGCGGTACCTGGGACACATGACAGATCCCAGAAGCCGCCCACAGTACAGAAGCCGAGAAGACAGCGCACCGCTGGATAGAGGAACAGGTAAGATCAAAGAACAACTCCGCGGAAGAGCGGATACCTGTCAAATTCAGGTACCCGCTACCCCCCTCCCCAAAGGTCAGCAGTCATCTCCTGTACTGTCCACAGTCTCTGGTCATCTCTTGTACTGTGTCCGCAGTCTCTGGTCATCTCCTGTACTGTCCGCAGTCTCTGGTCATCCCTGTACTGTCCGCAGTCTCTGGTCATCTCCTGTACTGTCCGCAGTCTCTGGTCATCTCCTGTACTGTCTGCAGTCTCTGGTCATCTCCTGTACTGTCTGCAGTCTCTGGTCATCTCCTGTACTGTCCGCAGTCGCAGTCTCTCTGGTCATCCCTGTGCTGTCCGCAGTCTCTGGTCATCCCTGTGCTGTCCGCAGTCTCTGGTCATCCCTGTCCGCAGTCTCTGGTCTGTGCTGTCCACAGTCTCTGGTCATCTCCTGTACTATGTCTGCAGTCCATTAGTTCAGAATTTTTTTTTTTCTGCCTCTAAAACCTAGGTGCGTCTTATGGTCAGGTGCGTCTTATGGAGCGAAAAATACGGTAATTTTTATTTATATAATTAATTTTTTTTTATTAATATTTATGTGGCTTATTATCACTGTTTGTACTTGCCTTTCTGGGGTGGAAGGCGTTACACGGAGTCATTAGGATTTAGATAACCGAAAGAGGAGTGGTTTTTACACTATATTCAAGACTTTGGATATCTTCTTATATTCTTTTCCATTTTTTTTCATTACCTTGTTATACAGGTCTCTTGACAGTTTTCTGCTCCCCATGGCTCAGTATCTAGCGTACTCAGTGCATCCACATCAGAGCTAACAAACTCATTGACTATACACTGACACTAACTGCAATTTAAAAAGCCACAGATGTGGGAAATTAAACTTTAGTTGCCATTTTGACCCGTGTGTGTCACCTTGTGTGTCTGTACCAAGGCCGAACATTCCAGGGGATGGAAACTATTGATCATTGCCATTTGGGTGATTGGCATGAATCAGTCATATTTTCAATATCAATGCCAACATTTCACAATTTCTACCAGAAGGTGCAAACTTTTGAGCACAACTGTTTTTAAAGTAAATCCAACTTAGTGACATCTTTTGAAATTCTACTGATAGAACTGGAAATAATGATGAGATTAGCAGTCTTGTAAAAGGATGTATGAGGGCAAATTGGGCAATCAGCGGGGGTCTGTCCTGGGGGGGGGGGGGGTTGTCAAGAAATGCTGAAATAAGCTGTGGTTACCTGGCCGGGAGATGGGAATGTAACTTAGCATTAGAAAAGACTCCTCTCTGCTGAGGGTCTTTTATGGAGTGCAAATGACTAGGGGGGTGGGTCAGGATGACTGGACTTTCCTGAAAGAAAACCATACACACTGTTAGAAATTCCTCTATCTGAGAAAAGGTTTCCATCCTGCTCCTTCACATTTTCTCCCCACCGTGGTTGAAAGTGAACACTGACTTGACTAATGATTGGAAATTCAAATGAACATTCTTAAAAAGAAAAATTCTAACGGAATTTCTACTTTTGGAATGGGCAACTTCAGCAAGACAACAGGTCATAAACTCGTATTTGCCCACATGGAAGACAAATATATTTTTAAATATATTCTAAAAATAGAATAGAAGCGGTCACATGATCGGGAAAGGTCCTGATCGAAAGAGGAGATCGGGACCTTTCCGTGAGTACCGGACATGTGTGCTGGGAGCACGCAGGGTGCACGCTCTCGGCACATATGTTCTTTTTTAATATTATTATACAGTATTTATAAAGCGCCAATAGTTCGCTCAGCGCTGTACATTACAATGGGAGACAATACATGAGACAGTACAGTAACAATACAATGCGATACACGAGGGGTTCAAGGGCCCTGCTCCTTGGAGCTTACAATCTAGGAGGGAGGGGATGGTGGTACAGGAGGAGATAGCTGTGGGGGATGGAGTGGTAGGAAGAGTGGAGGAGGTTGGCAATTAGCAGGGGCAATTAGGGGTGGGGTAGGCTTTTCAGAAAAGGTGGGTTTTCAGGGTGCGCCTAAAGGAGAGGAGAGTAGGTGATAATCTGATGGGTTGGGGCAGGGAGTTCCAGAGGATGGGTGACACCCTGGAGAAGTCCTGGAGGCGGGCATGGGAGGAGGAGACCAGGGAACTAGAGAGAAGGAGGTCTTGTGAGGAGCGGAGTGTGCGTGTTGGGTGGTACTTGGATATTAGGTCAGTGATGTATTTCGGGGCAGTATGGTGGACAGCTTTGTACGTCAGTGTTAGGATTTTGAATTTGATCCGTTAGGCAATCGGAAGCCAGTGGAGGGATTGGCAGAGGGGGGTGGCGGAGATGGAGCGGTTGGAAAGGTGAATGAGTCTGGCAGCCGTATTCAGGATGGACTGAAGCGGGGATAGCCAGCGGCGAGGCAGGCCAGTGAGGAGGGAGTTGCAGTAGTCGAGTCGTGATATGATGAGGGAGTGGATGAGCTGTTTAGTGGTTTCTGGGGTTAGGAACGCGCGGATTTTGGACATGTGGCGGAGGTGGAGTCTGCATGAGTTTGTTAGTGATTGGACTAGGCCCAGACGCCGGGAGGCCGCACATTTGCGTTCGGCCGGCGTGAAGAGGTTAATGCACAACACCAAAATTCAGAGAGGCAGGTGCTGTCTGATAGAGAAAAAAAAAATCCAAGACATCTTCCACAGGGATGAATGCTTATACATAGTTACATAGTTAGTCTGGCTGAAAAAAGACAAAAGTCCATCCAGTTCAACCATAGAAAAAAAAAAAGTTATAATCCTATACCCCCAGTTGATCCAGAGGAAGGCAAAAAAAAACCCAGCAAAGCATGATCCAATTTGCTCCTGCAGAGGAAACGTGACAAATGCATGTAGAAAAAATTGCACCGCATGGAAGGTGCAAATGTGTGCATGTAGCCAGGCTTGTCCACATCTAAAGAAAAAACAGACACAGCAGCTTTTCTCATTACAGCTCTGAGATGGTGAAACAGAGAAAAGATTAAGGCCCCATGTACACGGGACACTTCTGAACGATGGAAACTGACTGCTGGAAAACGTAGGTTAAAAAATGTCTGTTTAGCCGCGTTTGCATACCGCGTTTATGAGCGTTTGGGTTTAGAAGCGTTTTTTTAAAGATAACCTCAGGAGACCTTCCAAAATGCCCAGAATGCACTGAAAAACATTAAAAAATTAACTATTTCAGACATTTTGAGAGGAATAGAGAGAGCAGGAGCAGAGAGAGCAGTATGTGTTGAGATTTGCTGTCTTTTTTTTTTTTTTTTTTGTGGTGTTTGGATGTTTTCCGGCTCATTTCTGTGCAGAAATTATTGCAGCCGTGTCTAACATATTTTCTTTCATGCGAAACCTCAAGGTTTGGTGTACCGGGTCCATCTGAGTACCGGGAAAACGCTTTGCATGCATTTTTCATGATGACAGCATCTGGAAATGGAAGAGTTAAAAAATATTTCCGAATGCTTAGCCATATTTACAAGCGTTTGAAACACTGATAAAATCTGCTTGTGAACGCAAGTTTGGTGCATTAAAAAAAACAACTGTAAACTCAACTGCCTGTAAATGAAGATGTGTACATGGACACATAGGAGAACATTAGGGAGAGTTCAGGGGCTGCTGAGAAAAACGCTGAACAACTCCTAAACGTGAGTTTATCAGCTACAGTGCACATGGAGCCTAAATCTGCAAAAAAAGTTACCCTTTAGTGGAAGAAATAGGGCCCCCTCCTTGGTGTCAGTGGGAGAAATAGTGCCCCATCAATGGTATTAGTGGGGGGAATAGTGCCCCATCATTGGTGTCAGTGAGAGGAATAGCGCCCCATCATTGGTGTCAGTGGGAGGAATAGTGCCTCATTAATGGTGTCATTGGCAGGAATAGTGCACACTAATTGGTGTCAGTGGGAGGAATACTGCCACATAAATGGTATCAGTGGGAGGAATAGTGCCCCATCATTGGTGTCTGTGGAATAGTGTCCCATCATTGGTGTCAGTGGGAGGAATAGCGCCCCATCATTGGTGTCAGTGGGAGGAATAGCGCCCCATCATTGGTGTCAGTGGGAGGAATAGCGCCCCATCATTGGTGTCAGTGGGAGGAATAGCGCCCCATCATTGGTGTCAGTGGGAGGAATAGCGCCCCATCATTGGTATCAGTGGGAGGAATAGCGCCCCATCATTGGTGTCAGTGGGAGGAATAGTGCCCCATCATTGGTGTCAGTGGGAGGAATAGTGCCCCATCATTGGTGTCAGTGGGAGGAATAGTGCCCCATCATTGGTGTCAGTGGGAGGAATAGTGCCCCATCATTGGTGTCAGTGGGAGGAATAGTGCCCCATCATTGGTGTCAGTGGGAGGAATAGTGCCCCATGTCCGTCCCGCCCACACTCCCTGGCAGTCTTGTCTTCTCTCCCCGATCTTATTTCTCTCTCTCCTTTCTTTGCATCTTTCTTGCCTTCTTTCTCTAGATCACTTTAGCTCTTTATTTTCTCTTTTCCCTCTCTCCTTTCTTTCTCTCGGTCTCTCTCTTTCTTTCCTACATTCTCTCTTTCCCTCTCTCTCCGTCTCTTCTTTCTTTCCTTCTCATCTCACCAAAGCCCCCCCAATGGAGCTCCTCCAAAAAAATACAAAATATACAATTGTAAAAAAAAACAAACCAAACCCTGCTGACACAAGTGGTGGAACTACAGGGGTCACAAAGGTCGCTCTGGCATCCCACCACTACGCCCTGAGGAAAGGTTCCCCGGGCGTAGGGCTGCTCGGTTCAGAATGGCCGGGCCAATGTTTGCTCCCAGTCTGGAGGCCTCTATAGAGACCGGTCTAATGTCAGCCGCCAGAGAAGAGGGCTTTTGTAATATTCTGTATTTTCTGTTGGTTTGGAGGCCTCTGGAGGACACGTGTATGACGTCAGCAGCCACAGATGAGGGATTCTGTGTATCTGATGTGTTTCCTCCTCCAACCTCCTGGTGCTGCATCCAGGCCTGTGCCTCAATGACGTCATACAGCGGACTCCGCATTGGCCGCTGCAGGACCCCGACTCCCCACTGCAGATTTTTTCTGCCTGCATCACGTTGCCACGGTTACCGGGGACTGACTCGTCCTCCCCTAGCTCCCGCCCCTCTCTCTCAGCCTGGCCGGCACCACGTGACCCACCGTCCAATGAGCGGGCGACCAGCCTCTGCTTTTGGAGTGACGTCAGCCCGCCGCTTCCTCCTTTTTCCCCGAGCCCTCCATCAGTGAGGCGTCTCCCAGCTCCGTTGTGCCAGGAGAATCCGGAGACATCCGCCACCATGGTAAGTCCGGGACGGCCGGCGATGGGCGCTGTGTATGGAGGGGAGCCCGGGCTGTGCGGGGATGGCGGGATCGGTGAGGGGGGATGAGGCTGGGCGGTGTAGAGGGGCTGGAAGCGGGGACCCCCCTCCTCCCTGTTGTTTGTCGGAGAGACGCGGCCATTTTCTGTGGAGGAAGCCGAGTCCGCGGCGCAGGGCCCCGGGCCGGTGTTATAGGGTCCCCCCGGGGCTCCTCGGCCGGTGCCTCGTTGTCTTCCCTGAGCTTTGCTGCGTCACTGCAGTCCGCCATGACGGAGCCGGGCAGCGCTGTAGAGGGCGCCCTCACCCGCCTGACGTGGCATGGCCGTTGGAGAGGCCCGCGCACCCCGTGTGTGGCCTGTGCCGGGGATTGTCAGCACGTACGACGAATAGAGGGGAATGGTCACCGTATGACCCCCTCCCTCTCTTCTCCCACCCTACGTGTGATGGGACCGGAGCCGGTGTGCGCTCTGCGCCGCCATCTTGTCTCCACACAGCCCGGCTCCCCTCACCTGTGTGCCACGTGACCCCGCCGGGGAGATTCCCCTCCCCCGCCCGGCCTTTATAGGGCGCTGTGTGTAATATATCATTGGAGATGCCGCATATCTGTTACTAACATTGCAGATGTTTATATGGGGGGTTGTTTTGTGTGGTTCTTGTTTTGGGGGGGGGGTGTCTTTTTTTTTTTTCTTTTTGTGATAAGTGGGGGCTATGGACATATAAGGGATAGTTATCTGACTGGAGGGTAGGTATTGGGGATGTGGTCAGGATTAGGGGGGGGGGGTGTTCATAAAGGACAGGAAGTGAGATAGATGTATCTCTTGGGGGGCAATATAAAGGATAGTGAATGGGGAATTGAGGGGGGGGGTATTGGAGATGTGATACTGGAAAGACAGGACCATTGACTGGGGGGGGGGGGGGGGGGGGGGGGGGGGGGGGGGGGGACAAATGGTTAGGAAGAGATGGAAGGAGAGATATAGATATGTCTCATGGGGGGGGCACAATATAAAGGGTAATGGAGATGTGATACTGGAAAGACACCATTGACTGTGGGGGGCCAGTGGTTAGGAAGAGATGCAAGGAGAGAGATATATCTGGGGGGGGGGGAAAATATAAGGGATAGTGAATGGGGAATTGAGTGGGGGGGGGGGGTATTGGAGATGTGATACTGGAAAGACAGGACCATCAACTGTGGGGGGCCAGTGGTTAGGAAGAGATGGAGCGAGATAGATGTGTGTATATATATATTTTAGTAACCTGGGGGGGGGGGGACTTGATCATGGAAGGGGAGGAAACCTATAAGGCCGGCCATAGACGGTGCAGTTTTTCATTCCTGCAATCACAGGAGGAAATAAAATCGCTCCGTTTCCCCCGTTAACACTGTGTTGATGTGGGGGGGGGTCCCTATTGCCATCCCGCCTGGAGAGCACGGTGCCCACAGCTGGCGGCTATAGTAGGTGCTGGCAATCGCATGTGAACCCTCCAGGCTGGTTGTGTCCGTGTTGGGTACCTGTGTTGGGTACAGTCAGCCTGCCCATACGTGTTCGGATTTTGGCCGGTCCGTCCTGAACTGTGTCTGGCCGGTTTAAGTTTAAGGGATTGTAAGTGAGGATGTAACGCTGGGGGGGGGCAGCATCATTGAAGGAGAAATATGTAAGGGATAGGATGTGGGGTGTGATCTATTGGGGATGTGGGGTGTGATTTATTGGGGATGTGGGGTGTGATTTATTGGGGCTATGGCACAGGGGGTTGGGGGTTTATTGGGGTGATTTATTTGGCAATAGGAAGTGGGTATGCGACACTGGGGGGTACAGGATCATTGAAGGGGGGGGGCATGATGATATAAGGGATAGGAAATGGAGATCTGACTCGGGGGAGGTGTGACACTGGAAGGACAGGATCAGTAAAGGTGGGGGGGGGGGGTTGTAATAGGAAGCTGGAATGGAACATTAGGGTGAAGGATCATTGGAGGGAGGAAGCCCATCAGGGATAGAAAATGAGGAGGGGACAGTATCATTGAAGGGGGAATATGTAAGGGATGGGGGGGGGGGGGGGGATATGTAGAGGACAGGAAGTGGGGATGTGACACTGGGAGGACAACAACATTGTGGGGGGATGTATAAGGCACAGGAAATAGAATGGAGGGGGGCTGGATCATTGAATGTGATGGTGGGGGGGGGGGGGGGGGGGGATATGAGGGACTGGAAGCTTGGATGTAACACTGGGGGTTATTACTGAAAGGGAGGGGGGGGGGATATGGCATTGGAAGCAGGGGGACTGGACACTGGGGTGGCAGGATCATTGAAGAGAGGAGGGAAACCTATAAGGGATGGGAAGCAGGGATGTCCTGTTGGGGGATGGGGCCGGGTGGCATGACACTGCGCATTAGCATGGCTCCTGATAGGCTGGCAGGAATGGGGGGGGTGACAGGTGTATGTTACCTGTACTGTTGATGGAAGATCGGGGTTTGGATACACTGAGAAGACACCCTTCTCTTGTAGGGGGGGGTGGTGTTAAGTTGTAGCCTGAGATGGCACAGTGCCTGGAGTGGCGCCAATCATTGGTGCACCTTGCTTTAGTGTTTTTTTGGCCCCTCAGTCCCTGGTGTTAGGGGCATATAGGAATCGGTGTGCAGGACCCATGGGCCATATGGTGTGCATATCCAGATATTGGGCGCACTGCTCTTCTGCCGTCTCTTGTAGTCTCCTTCCAGCAGTCTCTTGTAGTCTCCTTCCAGCCGTCTCTTGTAGTCTCCTTCCAGCAGTCTCTTGTAGTCTCCTTCCAGCCGTCTCTTGTAGTCTCCTTCCAGCCGTCTCTTGTAGTCTCCTTCCAGCCGTCTCTTGTAGTCTCCTTCCAGCCGTCTCTTGTAGTCTCCTTCCAGCCGTCTCTTGTAGTCTCCTTCCAGCCGTCTCTTGTAGTCTCCTTCCAGCCGTCTCTTGTAGTCTCCTTCCAGCCGTCTCTTGTAGTCTCCTTCCAGCCGTCTCTTGTAGTCTCCTTCCAGCCGTCTCTTGTAGTCTCCTTCCAGCCGTCTCTTGTAGTCTCCTTCCAGCCGTCTCTAGTAGTCTCCTTCCAGCCGTCTCTAGTAGTCTCCTTCCAGCCGTCTCTTGTAGTCTCCTTCCAGCCGTCTCTTGTAGTCTCCTTCCAGCCGTCTCTTGTAGTCTCCTTCCAGCCGTCTCTTGTAGTCTCCTTCCTTCCAGCCGTCTCTTGTAGTCTCCTTCCAGCCGTCTCTTGTAGTCTCGGGCCGTCTCTTGCAGCAGCATGCCCATAGTCTGACACTTTCTGTAGCAGTGTTCAATGAATGTGATGTGTGGCCCCCTATATTGCCCATCTCTTGGAGACCATACCAGCTGGTTTGTATTGGTGACGGCATAGACTGCTGTACTATTTTCTCTATGGCAGCATAAATGGTGCCCAGGATCCTGTCCTATAGACATGGGGCGGTAAGGCGGCGTGTTGCCCTGGCAGTGCCAGTAACAGGACGGATGGCTTTATTCTTCTCTGTGGAAGGCTGACATTGGCCTGGTATTGATTATATGGGCTTTTTGCTGTGGTATAGACCCCTAGTTCTTATCTTTGGCCCCCAGGACCCCATAGACATGGAGCTGTCTGCTTGGGTATGGCTGGGATGTGGTGGCTTGTACCCCGGTGAAGGAGGGTGCTGCTGTGTAGGTTTTTTGCTGATGTTTAGGATGGAGGGTATAGAGAACCCTGTGTGGCCCCCTTGCTATGTCATGGCCGGTGCCTGTATGTGGCAGCTCTGTCGCTGTGCTGGATGTAGACAATGGCCCTGTAGTGATGGATGACTGCAGCCTGTATGACACGGCAGTCTCTGGGGTACACTGTCTGACATGGGGCAGGAATGCTGCATTTGCAGCCAGTGAGGTGGGTGGCGGTTTGATGCGGAGATGATCCGGCTTCCTTGCTGCAGTCTATTGCCTGTTAGTACAGAGATGTGGGAATCTCCACTGCAGTGCTTTACCTCCAGAGGTAGGATAAGGGACACTGCCGCAGTCTGAGAAGGGTGACGTTATTGTAGTTGGCTGTGTGATTGATAGAGGGCACAGTGCTGTAGTCTGATCAATGCTGTCTGCCCCATAGAACTGCCCCGTCTGCTTCACTGATTACAATGGGCACCCTGTGTCCGCTTACCCTGGCAATGCTGAAAGAAGGAAGCCAATGTCTGGCTGACCTAGTTGTCAGGGTGGTGCTGTGTTGTCCCTGTGCTGTCACTGTCCTCGGTCACGAAGCTCAACACCTGCGATCAGGCTGTGATGTAAGCAGCCGTTCCCTGCCTCATGTGCCACATGTTCGTTCCAGAGCCGTGACTCACTGATTAGGTTTGGCCTCCCTGACCTAGAACAAGTGTGACTCAAGTCTTGGAATTGCTGCTTGGATCAGATCCTTGTCACACAGGGACTGCAGAAAGAGAGCAAAAGCCACCAAGTCCAGCAAAGGGGCCACATAGCCTCTGTCTGCCATGGGATGGTCATAGGAGGAAGGGTTGCGTAATCTTGTAAAAAGGACAAATTCCTGCGGAAGGGATTGCACAATAAAGCTGTTCACATCTGACTTTGTACTGATGCAGCTCTGATCTGCTGTATTCAATTGGAGTACTGATATGTGGGTGCTGTGACCCTGAAGGTGTATGGAGCACTGATATGTGGGTGCTGTGACCCTGAAGGTGTATGGAGCACTGATATGTGGGTGCTGTGACCCTGAAGGTATATGGAGCACTGATATGTGGGTGCTGTGACCCTGAAGGTGTATGGAGCACTGATATGTGGGTGCTGTGACCCTGAAGGTGTATGGAGCACTGATATGTGGGTGCTGTGACCCTGAAGGTGTATGGAGCACTGATATGTGGGTGCTGTGACCCTGAAGGTGTATGGAGCACTGATGTGTGGGTGCTGTGACCCTGAAGGTGTATGGAGCACTGATGTGTGGGTGCTATGAGCAGGTCTGTGTATTGGCTTCAGGGACCACAAATACTGCTGGGATCCCTCCTTGTATAGAACTTTTCAGAACAAAAACTTGCCAAGTGGGACAGTCTAGCTTTGCCTGCCTGTAGAAGCTTCCTAATTCCCCAGGATGTTTGGGGGCTGTGAGAATGAACATATCCCATGCAGATGATCCTGGATTGGGACTGTTTAGGGTCCCAACACAGCGGTGTGTACTAATCACTTCACTGTGCTGTTACCAGCAGTTTGGAACCTCACATTTTGGTGACGCAGATCTCTTCAGTATCATCTTTTGATATGGCCCTGTAGGCACAAGTATTGTAGGGCGTTCAAGTAGGAAGAAACCATTAAAAGAAATGAATCCACTGCAGTCCTGGAAATACCTGGCTTTCACTTATTTATTTCAGGTACTTGTATATCGCCATCAATTTGCGCAGCACTTTACATATATACAAATGGTATGCAGCGCTAGATAATGTATCAACCATCAATATAAAGATGGATATAACAGTAAATCCTCAGTCACAATATGAACAATTCCACATAAGTGAAGATGTGAATGTACAAATATATTGAATAAATCCAATAAGGCTTCTGGACGAATCTGGTAAATGATTGCGCTTACCACAAAGACATACAAACAGGGCGTTGTATGTATAGATGGACATCCGGGCCTGATCAGCAAAAAGGACAGCATCCGGTTACCAAACGAAACTTTCAGGGATGGTGGAACCCCCCAAGTTCGTCGCCGATTTTGCCAGTAGGTCCAACGTAGTCCTCTTCAAATGACGTTTCTCTAGACCACTCCACCTTGATGGGGCTCGTAAATAACGAGCCAGAGTAGAAAATGGCAATAATAGTGAAGTATGTCTGTTTATTGGGTAAATAACAGCAACAAATGTAAAGAACTCACAAAATGGGAAAACACAGCCCAGGTCAAACGAAGAGGTTCCCTGGTGATTAGTGGATCCACCCAACAGACGCCATCCTGATTATCAGGGATCAACTAATCACCAGGGAACCTCTGTTTGACCTGGGCTGGATTTCCCATTTTGTGAGTTCATTACAAGGTGTTGAGTTTCCCAATAAACAGACATACTTCAATTATTGCCATTTTCTACTCTGTCATTTACGAGCCCCATCAAGGTGGAGTGGTCTACGTTTTGGAGAGGACTACGTTGGACCTACTGGCAAAATCGGCGACGAACTTGGGGGGTTCCACCATCCCTGAAAGTTTCATTTGGTAACACGGATGCTGTCCTTTTTTGCTGATCAGGCCCGGATGTCCATCTATACATACAACGCCCTGTTTGTATGTCTTTGTGGTAAGCGCAATCATTTACCAGATTCGTCCAGAAGCCTTATTGGATTTATTCAATATATTTGTACATTCACAAGCTTCACTTATGTGGAATTGTTCATATTGTGACTGAGGATATTTACTGTTATATCCATCTTTATATTGATGGTTGATACATTATCTAGCGCTGCATACCATTGTATATTTTGTTTTTTGTGTGTTGAGGTTTGCCTTGTGTGCTAGCTGCTGTTCAGATATTTGCGCTCACTTACCCTGTTTTTTGTTTGTTAGACTTTACATATATATTGTACATTCACATCAGTCCCTAACCCTCAAGGGGTGTACAATCTAAGGTCCCTAACTCACATTCATACACATACACATACTAGGGACAATTTAGACCAGGAGCCAATTCACCTACCAGCATGTCTTTGGAGTGTGGGAGGAAACCGGAGTACCCCGAGGAAACCCGCACAGGAGAACATGCAAACTCCAGGCAGGTGGTGCCGTGGTTGGGATTCGAACCAACGACCCGAGTACTGCCCAAGACATTAAGATGGCTGATGGTTAAAGGGTACAGCCAGTTACCAAACAGTAAGATGTATCTGTTGCACCATTGAGATTGCCGAGGAATAATAAAAGGCTTTATCAGATGCAGTTTGCTGCGATTTGGAACTTTGTACTTTTTATTATGTGTATATGGGACCTGTTTATACAAGAGATCTATCACTACTGGTTTTTGGAAATAACTAGCCCGCTGCAGGTTTTTGGGTGCTTCCACTTGTAGTAATGTCCTTTAATCCAGCTGGATAAAAAAACGGCTTCATCTGAACACATTGCACCCAACGTGAACAGGCCCAAACCTGCTTTTCACTCGCATGTAAAATATGTATTGAAGCTTTTGTATCAATGCCTATTGGTCAGTGTTTGGCCATGTGACTGCAAATGAGTGATGAAAATCTCCGTCATTCCAGCGCACTGTTCTGAAAGAAAGGAGTCTCAGTAGAAAACGGTCAGTGTGGTCATGTGGACTGCACTTGAATAGTCAGTAGTCTGTCTGAAAAAGACAAAAGTCACATCCAGTTCAACCATTAAAAAAAAAAAAAATATAAAAAAAGTTATATAATCCTACACCCACAGGTGATCCAGAGGAAGGGCAACAAAACTCAGCAAAGAATGATCCAATTTGCTCCTGCCTGGGAAAAAAATAATTTCCTGATCCCCGCGAGAGCAATCGGGGATATTCCTGGATCAACTTTACCTATACAATGTTATATCCAGTTATATCTCTGTGTAGCCATAGAAACAATCCAGGACTTTCCTACAGCAATCCACTGAGCTTGGCCCGAACCAACCCTTGCAAGGGAGTCTATTCTGACCTTTTCACAGCTCTTACTGTCTTGAAGAAACCCTTTCCAAGTTTGGCGATTAAATTTCTTTTCCTCCACGACGTAAAAGAGTGCCCCCTTGTCCTCTGGATGACCTCAGGGTGAATAACTCTACACCGAGTTCACTATATGAACCACTGATGTATTTTATACATGGAGATCATAATCTCCCCACCTTATGTATTAATACATGGAGATCATATCCCCCCCCTTATGTAGTTATACATGGAGATCATATCCCCCATTTATGTAATTATACATGGAGACATATCCCCCCTTATGTATTACTACATGAGATCATAATCCCCCTTATGTATTATCATATCAGAGAGATCAAATCCCCCTTATATTATATTAGCATATTCATGTAGATACATAGATCATATCCCCCCTTAAGTATTATACATGGAGATCATCACCCCCCCTTATGTATTATACATGGAGATCATATCCCCCCTTATGTATTCATACATGGAGATCATATCCCCCCTCATATGTATTATACATGGTAGATCATATCCCCCCTTTATGTATTAGTTATACATGGAGATTCATATCCCCCCCTTATGTATTATACATGGAGATCAATACCCCCCTTATGGTATTATACAGGTGAGATCATATCCCCCTTCTGTATTATACAATGGAGATCATAGTACCCCCTTATGTATTATACAATGGAGATCATATCCCCCCCTTATGTATTATATACATGGAGATCATATCCCCCCCTTTATGTATTATACATGGAGATCATATCCCCCCCTTATGTAATTATACATGAGATCATACCCACCCCCCTTATGTATTATACCTGAAGTTCATATTCCCCCCTTATGTATTATACCCCATGAGATCATATCCCCCCCTTAATGTATTGTATACATGGAGATCATAATCAACCCCCCTTATGTATTATTGACATGGAGATCATATCCCCCTTAGTATTAATGAGGCAATGTGAGAATCAATATCCCCCCTAATGTAATATATACATGGAGATCATATCCCCCCTTATGTATTATACATGAAAGATCATATCCTCCCTTATGTATTATACATGGAGATCATATCCCCCCTTATGTATTATACATGGAGATCATATCCCCCCTTATTATTAATACATGGAGATCACCATCCCCCTTATGGTATTAATTACAAGGAGATCATAACCCCCTTATGTATAATACAAAGGAGATCATATCCCCCCAATATGTATTAACTACATGGATGATCATCATCACCCCCTTATTATTATTATACATGGAGATCATATCCCCCCTTATTATTATATCATGGAATCATATCCCCCTATGTATTCACACAGGAGATCACATATCCCCACCTTATGTATTACACATGGTGATCAACCCCCCCTTATTTATTACACAGGAGATTCATATCCCCCTTTATGTAATTACACATGGTGATCATATCCCACCCCTTATGTATTAAACATGGAGATCATAATCCCCCCTTATGTAATAATACAGAGATCATATCCCCCCTTATGTATTATACATGGAGATCATATCCCTCCCTTCAAGTATTATACATGTGATCATATCCCCCTTATGTATATAAAATGGAGATCATATCCCCCCTTATTATTATACAGGGAGATCATATCCCCCCTTATGTATATACATGGAGATCATATCCCCCCCTTATGTATTATACATGGAGATCATATCCCCCCCAATTTTGTACAACATGGAGATCATACCCCCCCCCCTTAAAATGTATTATACATGGAGATCTACCACCCCCCCTTATGTATTATACATGGAGATCTACCCCCCCCCTTATGTATTATACAGGAGATCAATCCCCCCTTAGTATTAATACATGGAGATCATACCCCCCCCCTTAGTTTATACAGGAATCAACCCCCCTTATGTTTTTAAACATAGATAAACCCCCCCCCTTATGTTTTATCAGGGAGATCATATCCCCCCCTTATTAATACATGGAGATCATACCCCCCCCTTATGTATAAACATGGAATCATACCCCCCCCTTATTATTATACAGGGAGATCAATCCCCCCCTTATGTTTTTTCAAATAAA
>CATNWA010001983.1:0-55351 GCA_951230385.1 Staurois parvus | reverse complement strand
GGGAGAAGTGTACCCTTACATTAGTGGTCAGTGAGAGAAGTGTACCCTTACATTAGGGTCAGTGGGAGAAGTGTACCCTTACATTAGGGGTCAGTGGGAAAGTGTACCCTTACATTAGTGGTCAGTGGGAGAAGTGTACCCTTACATTAGGGGTCAGTGGGAGAAGTGTACCCTTACATTAGTGATCAGTGGGAGAAGTGTACCCTTACATTAGGGGTCAGTGGGGGAGAAAAAGTGTACCCTTACATTAGGGGTCAGTGGGGGAAGTGTACCCTTACATTAGTGTTCAGTGGGAGAAGTGTACCCTTACATTAGGGGTCAGTGGGAGAAGTGTACCCTTACATTAGTGGTCAGTGGGAGAAGTGTACCCTTACATTAGGGTCAGTGGGAGACGTGTACCCTTACATTAGGGGTCAGTGGGAGAAGTGTACCCTTACATTAGTGCTCAGTGGGAGAAGTGTACCCTTACATTAGTGGTCAGTGGGAGAAGTGTACCCTTACATTAGTGATCAGTGGGAGAAGTGTACCCTTACATTAGTGATCAGTGGGAGAAGTGTACCCTTACATTAGGGGTCAGTGGGAGAAGTGTACCCTTACATTAGTGGTCAGTGGGAGAAGTGTACCCTTACATTAGTGGTCAGTGGGAGAAGTGTACCCTTACATTAGGGGTCAGTGGGAGAAGTGTACCCTTACATTAGGGGTCAGTGGGAAAAGTGTACCCTTACATTAGTGGTCAGTGGGAGAAGTGTACCCTTACATTAGGGGTCAGTGGGAGAAGTGTACCCTTACATTAGGGGTCAGTGGGAGAAGTGTACCCTTACATTAGTGGTCAGTGGGAGAAGTGTACCCTTACATTAGTGATCAGTGAGAGAAGTGTACCCTTACATTAGTGGTCAGTGGGAGAAGTGTACCCTTACATTAGTGATCAGTGGGAGAAGTGTACCCTTACATTAGGGGTCAGTGGGAGAAGTGTACCCTTACATTAGTGGTCAGTGGGAGGAGTGTACCCTTTTTTTTTTTTTTTTTTTTTTTTTTTTAATTCTTTTATTAAAGATTTCAAAGTAAGTTTCACAAACTTTTCATATTACAAGGTCCAAAATCCCACATGAACAACAAAAAAAATCCAACCCAACAAAAATACACCCATACAAACATTAACCAAAAAATAAATCATTAATATTACATCATATTACGTGTGTTTTTCTCTGTCTCCATTTATTTTACACACACACAAAAAGCCTTCATGGTACATAACATCAAAAAAATACAGAAAATGCCATATTTCATCCATGCTCCGGATCACTTTCATGAAGTCCAGAAGACCAAAACTGTGTCCTCCAGAAGATCCAAAGAAATTTTTAGAACCAGGTAACACCAGATCACTTCCATGAAGTCCAGAAGACCAAACTGTGTCCTCCAGAAAGTCCAGAAGATTTTGGAACCAGGTAACTCATAAATCATAAAACAAAAAACTATCTTCCCCTGACATCAACATTTAACACACCTACCACTGACCCTCACATTTAAACCCACATTCCATTAGACATCCACAGGCCTGAGAAAAAAAAGGAAAACAATTTAGGATCTGGTCAGGAAAACAAACCACACATACATTGGTCATAGAAAAAAAACCCTCTTTTACAACACCTCAGCGACATTATTATGACTTATACAGTACCATAGTCAACCTCAAACAGTCCAAGACTTCCATAAACCAAATTTCCATATCTTCCCCCGCCTCCACCACCCCCAACTTTAGGCGATCATAATGCCCGTACCTATAGAGCCGTCCACGGACCATAGCCGCGCACTCATCCACATCCATACACTCCCCCCCATACACAGCAATATTCCTTGCATCCCACAAACTCTCTTTCGCACAACATACTAACATCCACAACGCTCTAGCTTCATTCTTCCCCACCTTACACAAACCATATAACACCATCTCATACGTCAACAATCTGACCCCAGCCAATCCCTCAACCATTCTCTCCAACTTCTTCCATACCCCTTTCGCAAAACCACACTCCCAAAACAAATGACACACACTTTCAAAACCCCTACAACCAACTCTCGGACAACATTCAGAATCTGCCATTCTTCGCCTACGCTGAAACACTCTCACCGGTAAACACCCATGCACACCCATCCACGCAATGTCACTCTGTCTCCTTTCCAAATCTTTCATCCCCACATTCTGCCATGTCTTCTCGCTCTCCACCATAGTCAAACCACTAACCCATTCCATCTCCTCACTAGCTTCCAACACACCTCTCACTTTTTTCCCATCCTCCCAAACCTCCCTCCCAATCTCTCTCAACCCAAACTTCTCCATTCCTCTATCAATCCTAACATAGTACCAAGGAGCCCCCCAGCTCATCGGCCTACGCAGATCCCACACTACACCATCCATACCCTCCGCATCACATTCCTCCCACATACTGCCATCATACATCCAGCCAGACTCTCCCTCTGACATATCTTCACACATGCACCCACATACTTCACAAACAAAAATCTCTCCACCCCCATACCATACCTTTCCCACCATTCACCCTACGTTTCACCACCCCTCTCACGCTTCAATTTCTCAGCCTTTGATGACCAGAAAGAACTGGAATATAAGCCGGATCACCCCAGCACCCTATCCTGTGCCGGAAACACCTGATAAATGAACAATAAGATAGGCATGATAACAGCTTTAATAATCAATACCTTCCCACTAAAAGATAAAGTCCTTAAAGACCAAAAGTTAATCTTACATTGCACCTTGCCCAACACATTCTCCCAATTCTCTCGCCCAAACAGGTCACAATCAAACAACACCCACCCACCACCACCCACCCCCCACCCTCACATATCCCCCCCCCACCCTTCCCCCCCCCCCCCACCTCCAAAAAACCCCCCACTCACTTTTCCCACATTCAATCAAAACCCCACTTGCAATACCAAAAATCTCAATCAACAATCTTACCCCCCCCCCCTCCCCTCCCTATGTTCCCCCAACCACAACCAGTCCATATCATCCCCCCCCCACATACCCCCCCCCCAAACTCCCCCACCCCCCCCCCCCCACCACACCCCCTCACACATTTATCCCTCACCCATCCCCCCTAAGCCCCCCCCCCCACAAACAAACCCCCCCCCCCAAAGGGCACCCCCCCCACCCCCCCCCCCCCACACCCCCAGTCACCCACCCATTCACCTGAACCCTACCCCCCCCCCCAGAATACAAACACTTCATCCCCCCCAACATCCCAAATTCCCACAGGCACCCCCCCCCTCCCCCAACACACCAACCCCCCCCCCATGCCCCACCCCCCCCACAACCTTTCCCCCAAGTCCCTGTTAAAACAGCCACTCCCCCGTTCCCCCCACATCCCCCACATCCTCCCCAAACCAAACCCACAATCCCCCCCCCCCCCCCCACACACCCTCCCACCAACCATCCCCCAATCACCCCCCACCCCTCCCCCCCCAAAATCCCCCCAACTTATAATCCCCCCCCCCCAACCCCCCCCAGTTCCTCCCCCCCCTTCCTATCCCCCCCCCCCAACCCCCCACCCCCCCACCCCCTGCCATACCCTCAGACATACGACCTCTTTCCAATACAGCCACACACACACCCCCACCCCCAATCCCCCCCCCCCCCCCCCCCCCCCCCCCCCACCCCCAGGCCATCCAACCCCCCCCCCCCCGCCCCCCCATCCCACTCCCCCCCCCCCCCCCCAATCCCCCACCCTCACATCCTCCCCCAACAAACCCATCCTATCACTCTCCCCCCAAACTCTCCCCCCCCCCCCCCCCCACCCCCCTACCCCCCCCCTATATCCTCTTACCCCCTCCCCCCAAACCTCTGTACTTCCACACCTCCCCCGACCCCCCCCCCCCCCCCACCCCCAGCCACCCCCCCCCCCCCTTCCCCCACCCCCCCCCAACCCCCTTTACCACCCCCATACACCCCCCCCCACCCGTACACTGCCCATCCCCCCCCACAACCATTCCCCCCCCTGCACCCCCCCCCCCCCCCCTCCCCCCCCCCAATCCCCCTACCCCCCCCCCCCCCCCCCTCCCCATTTTCCCCCCACCCCCCCCACCCCCCCCCACCTCATCCCCCCCCACCCCCCCCCCCCCCCCCCCCCCCCCTCCCCCCCCTTCTCCCCCCCCCACCCCCCCCCCCCCCCCCCACCCCCACCCCCCCCCCCCCCATTCCCCCCACCCCCACCCCCCCCCCCCCCCCCCCCCCCCCCCCCCCCCCCCCACCCCCTACCCCCCCCCCCCCCACCCCCCCAACCCCTCCCCCATTTAACCCCCATCCCACCCCCCCCCACACCCCCCAGACCCATACCCACGCAACCCCCTCTATCCGCCCCCCAACCCCCCCCCCCAGGCCCACAAAAAAGGACATACCCCCTGGAACAAAAAATAAAGTCCCAATACACCACTCAAGTTCCCCCCCCCCCCCCCCCCAGGTGTGACCACCCCCTTCCCCCCCCCCCAGACCCCAAATCCGAGCCCCCCCCCCCGACAAGACCCCCAGACTTATCCACCCCCACCACCCCCCATCCCCCCCCCCCCCCCCCCCCCCCCCCCCCCCCCCCCCCCCCCCCCACCCCCCCCCCCCCCCCCCC
Source organism: Staurois parvus (assembly GCA_951230385.1). Lineage (NCBI taxonomy): Eukaryota > Metazoa > Chordata > Amphibia > Anura > Ranidae > Staurois > Staurois parvus. The sequence continues at coordinate 50,717 of CATNWA010001983.1, read as the reverse complement.
CCCCCCCTCCCCACACTCCCCCCACCCTCCACCCCCACCCCCCCTCCCCCACCCCCCCACCCCCCCCCCCACCACCCCCACCCTAATTATTTTTAAACACCAAACCCATCAATTTCCACTTTGCAAACCACAGCCCTCCCCTTCACCACATGAATAGTTTCCAATATCCTGAAACGCCGATTCTTAAATAAAATGCCAAGTCCGGCATTCCCCTCCGTTCCTCCAGACCATACAGCAGGGCCATGAGGCCATTCGTCCGGATGGGGTTCCTCAGTAAAATTGCATTCCTGCAGACCAATGACATCGGATGACAACAAGGCGAGATAATGAAGCAACGCCGCCCTTCTTGGTACTGCCTGGATGCTACGAACATTAACTGAGGAGATGCGAATCGACGTTCCTAGTGATGAAAGAAGGAAACATTAAATAACTCATACATCAAAATCAGGTGTCATTTTTCTTTTTACCCTTCTTCTCCCTTTTACTGAAAACGGGCCCCACAGCCACCTTACTTCTCAACTCCCGGACCCCTTCAGCAACTACCTTTTTCGACCCCCTACGGGTCACTAAACTCTCCGTTTTTTTTCACTACTTGCAAAAAGACTCCACAGAGAGCTCAGATGAATCCGAGTCCTCCTCCTGGCTAGGAAACTCTGATATTACCTGAGAAGAAACCTCCACACCACCCTCCTTCCTCCTTTTCAAAGTATCTCCGAGAGATCCATACCCTCCGTGCTACCAGCCCCGCCCTGCTCCACGGTGCCACTCACAGACGGCTCAGCATCCCCCCCCCTCTGCCGGGGCCTGAATTGCCGCTGCCGTGTCACCAGGCTCGGGCTGAGTCACCACCCCTCCTACTTTAGCGACCGACGGGGTCTCCACCAAACTGGCCGGAGTCATCCCCAGCCGCCACAGCACCAGGCAAAAACGCATACTCTCCACGAAATCGTGCTGCATCCACCCTACTGCCCAGCACCACCTCCCCACTCTCCCTGACCAGGGCTGACCCCCTAGTCACTCCTAAACCAGGTAATACCACAGCTGGCGGGGACCTCCACCCTCCCGGCCGGTACAGCCCCCCCCCAGCCAACCTCAGCAGAAAACAACACATCTCCCCCTGCAAGGCCACCTCCTCCCCCCTGCCTTCAGGCGGGACCTCCACCCTCCGGCCCGGCCGGAGCAATCCCCCCCGCCACTTCAGCATAAGATGGTGCCCGTTCCTCCACACTCCTTATAACCTGGTGGCCAGAATCACCAGGGGCCACGTGGGGTCAACACCGGACACTGCCTTGCCAGATGATTTATTCCTCCACAGAAATGACACTTCCTGCCCTCCGGACAGTCTGCTGTCCTGTGACCCGGCTTGAAGCAGTTCCGACACACCAAACCGGCATCACAACTTTCTCTGGTGTGCCCGAAAGAAAAGCAGTTCCTGCAATACTGAGGCTGTCCTGGGTACCACAGTACCCCCTCTATTCGGGCCGATAGAAAAGGCTTGTGGAGGGTGCATCCGGCCGCCAATCCCACCGTCATCCCTCCTCAGCTGGACATAGTACCTCCGATGTCCATTAAACGTGCCGAGCACGTTAGTCTGCTTTACTCCAGCAGAAACAAAGGAACAGTACCGACTCAAAAAGGCCTGGATCTCCTCCTCCTTTACAAAAGGGTTGTAGGTCTGGACAGTCAATGGTATCCTCTGCTTGGATTCATTTCCAATAAACGAAAGGCCCCCCCCCCCCCACCATTAAAGGATCATCCGCTTTCTCTCCGCTCCCTCTGCAAACACGCCTGCACCTCCGCCATCCGAAAAAAGGTCAAGTCAAAAAAGCCGCTGGAAGGAAAAGCCTGCACGCAGTATAAACGACTCCAGAGGCTCCCCAACAGATCCATCACCACCTTCTTCTGTACATGAAACAGACCGCAGTCCCCACGTCTCTCCTCACGGACATACACCCGAATGGTGTTTGGTGCATCGGAAGGGATATGCGCCATCAGATCCAAAACCGAAGCGTCCCCCCCCCCAAAGGGTAGGTTCCGCCCGGGCCCCATCGCAGCTCACAGCTTTCGAGGAGCGCCACCCCCAATAGCAGCAGGCAGGGCTTGGTGTACCCCGCCAGGCCGAGGGCGCTGGTCCCCTACTAGCTTAGCCTCTCAGCTACAACCACAAAGTGATCGCAGCCAAAAGGCCGAGGAGTGTACCCTTACATTAGGGGTCAGTGGGGGAAGTGTACCCTTACATTAGGGGTCAGTGGGAGAAGTGTACCCTTACATTAGTGGTCAGTGGGAGAAGTGTACCCTTACATTAGGAGTCAGTGGGAGAAGTGTACCCTTACATTAGGGGTCAGTGGGAGAAGTGTACCCTTTACATTAGGATCAGTGGGAGAAGTGTACCCTTACATTAGTGGTCAGTGGGAGAAGTGTACCCTTACATTAGGAGTCAGTGGGAGAAGTGCACCCTTACATTAGGGGGTCAGTGGGAGAAGTGTACCCTTACATTAGTGGTCAGTGGGAGAAGTGGGGTCAGTGGAGAAGTGCACCCTTACATTAGTGGTCAGTGGGAGAAGTGTACCCTTACATTAGGAGTCAGTGGGAGAAGTGCACCCTTACATTAGGGGTCAGTGGGAGAAGTGTACCCTTACATTAGTGGTCAGTGGGAGAAGTGTACCCTTACATTAGTGATCAGTGGGAGAAGTGCACCCTTGCTGGAGAGAAAAAAAAATTACATCTTACATTGGTGGTCAGTGAAAAAGTGTCCCCTTACAGTGCCATGAAAAAAGTATTTGCCCCCCCCCCCCCCCCCCTGCCCCCTGATATTTTATTTAGGATTTTTAATTTATTTCTCAACCTTAAATGATTCAGATCATCAAACAAAGTATAATATTACACAAAAATAACCCAAGTAAATACAAAATGCAGTTTTTACATGATGATTTAGAGTGGGACACTTAGAGCTGAGAATATCACATCTTTTCACAATATTCTCATTTTCTGAGATTGTGGATTTGGGGTTTTCATGAGCTGTAAGCCATAATCATCACAATGATGACAAATCACGGCTGAACTATCTTGCCTTTGTATGTAATGAGTCTATCTCATATATTAGTTTCACCTTTTAAAGTTGCTGCACTGAAATAAATGAACTTTTGCACCATATTCTAATTCTTGGAGTTTCACCTGTATATCCACCTTCTATACACACCTCATAAACTCACAATTCACTCTACAAACAAACCTCCCTAACCAACTGGGAAAAAATCTTATCAGACCAAATAACTTTAAAATGCTGGGAAATATGCACACTGCAGCGTCGCATCTTTTCCTATGTATGGGGCGATACTCGTCCTCGTATACCTCGCTCCACCCTCTATCCGCCCTAAGCTCAATGGTGGTCTAGGCTTACCCGACATCAGCAAATACTATCAAGCAGCACATTTAGCCCAATTACCTAAATATCATGCAACCTTTGAAATCCCTCAATGGGTGGCACTTGAGTCGATAGAATGTGACCCCTTATCTACAGCTAACTTACTCTGGTTGAGGCCAATAGACCGCCGTTCTATAACCAACCCCATCACTTCTCACTTTTTATCCTTATGGGACAAACTGAAAACCCGTTATCTCCTCCAATCACTACATAATCCTCTGCTCTCGTTCTTACGAAACCCAGCTTTTCCCCGGCCTGGCAGACACCCCTTTTGTTCAGACAGCCTGGTCCTCTGCTAATTTGCTCCGCACGCATCATTTCCTACAGAGGAATACGTTTAAATCCTTTGCCTCGCTGCGGGAAACACATAGCCTCCCAGCCTTCCGAGATATTCAGATACTTGCAGCTACAACACTTTTACGCCCCCCTACGCCACAACAACCAATCGGCCAGATGCCATGTCTCTCTTCGAACGAGCGTTACAAAGACCCTCATAGACGTGGGCTTATCTCCTGCTTATATTCACTCTTCACTACTTCGATCACCACGTCCCCCCCTCTGTATACCCATCAGTGGGAAGTGGACTTAGGTTAGAAACTTGACCCATCTGATTGGGATCACATTTGGGCCAACATAAAATCATCCTCACAGAACATTGTAGCATTGGAAACGAATTATAAAGTTTTAACCCGTTGGTACTTGGTCCCAGCGAGAATCGCAAAATTTACCCCTAATTACTCGCCCAACTGCTTTAGAGGCTGTATGGACCCAGGAACACACTACCATATGTGGTGGGAATGCCCAGTGGCCCGAGTCTTTTGGGATGAAATTTTCACCATGATATCTACACTTAGCACTATCACTCTACAACCCGACCCAACGACAGCCCTACTCAATCAGTGCCCCCTTGGCGTCTCCAACTCGCAATTTAAGCTCCTTATGCAAGTTACGACGGCAGCTAAGCAGGTTATAGCGAAATCCTGGAAATCCTCCACCCTACGTGTTGCGGCCGTCAAAACCAGAATAACACAAGCCATGATACATGCAAAGGTGGAAGCCACAATTCTAGATGAGATTCCTAAATTTTGCGCATATGGAGCCCCTGGGTAGAACGCTTCCTCTCGCCTAACTTTGATGAATCACTCCTTCTCCCTTGATTTGTATACTGTGCGCCAAGGATATTGTTGATAGCCCTTCGTAGGCAGCACATAGAGTCTGTTGTAAACTTGATGAATGCTCATGGAGTCATCGTTGCTGTTCCTCTTCCCCTTCCCTACTTTCCACCCCCGTCTGACCCCCCTCCAAACTTCCCCCTATTTTTTTAATGCACTCCGGAGGGCACTACTCTGATTGGCTGGGACAATAATGTCATTTGTTGTCAACTCCTATGTACCTGTTTCCGCTTGAAATGTATTGACATTTGTAATGTGCTCCTCATATATTTTGTTTTCTATGTCCTACTGCCACTTCAATGTCCAATGTACATTACCAACGTCTCCTTGTTTGTGTCATTATGGTTTATTAATAAAAATTGTTTGAACAAGAAAATGCTGGGAAAATACCTTCAACATCACCTATAAAGCTACCCGATGCAGCTCCCAGTGGGAGTCATATCGAAAAATACTCCACCAATGGTACCTGACCGCGGTCAAACTCTCCATCTACTACTCCCCGAAACAATCTCCTACATGCTGGAGACAACGTGGTGAGCCAAACAAGAGATACCTGAGCTCAAATCCCAAGAGCTAGTGCATACATTTTCCACATTACATATTCTGTGGCCATGCAAGTCACTTCCATCCTTCTGGAATACTACTGTTCAACATTAGCACTCCTACACATCGGGATCGAGAAACTCCCTTCCCATCCCCCAACAATTATTACCCACATACTCTTTGCTGCCAAAATGAATATTACTAGATTCTGGAACACAAACAATCCCCCCCAATCACTTCACTAATTACAGACCTTAACATTCAATGTCAGATGGAAACATTATCCGCAATGAACACTTCTTCCCATCACACATCTATTATCCAATGGAGCCGAAAACCACCCGAAATGTCCTGTACAACCCTGATGACCTTTCATGAGATGGAATCACATCCCATACCGAGACTGGTGTCTCCTCAATTACCCAGATATATCCCTCCTCCCCCAATCCTATCCCCCCCCACCCCCCCCACCAAAACCCCCCTAATATATACCAATCCCTCCTCCCCCCCAATCCTATCCCCCCCTACCCCCCCACCCCCCCCCAAAACCCCCCTAATATACCAATACCAATCTCCTCCCCAATCCTATCCTCCCCCCCCCCCCCCAAAACCCCCCTAATATACCAATCTCCTCCCCCAATCCTATCCCCCCCCCCCCCCCCACCAAAACCCCCCTAATATACCAATCTCCTCCCCCAATCCCAAAAACCTATCCAATCCCCCCCCACCCCCCCACCCCCCCAAAAACCCCCCTAATATACCAATCTCCTCCCCCAATCCTATCCTCCCCCACCCCCCCCACCAAAACCCCCCTAATATACCAATCTCCTCCCCCAATCCTATCCTATCCCCCCCCCCCCCCACCAAAAACCCCCCTAATATACCAATCTCCTCCCCCCCCACCTATCCTCCCCCCCCCCCCCCCCCCAAAAACCCCCCTAATATACCAATCTCCTCCCCCAATCCTATCCCCCCCCCCCCCACCAAAACCCCCCCTAATATACCAATCTCCTCCCCCCCCCCCTATCCTCCCCCCCCCCCCCACCCCCCCCCCCAAAAACCCCCCTAATACCAATCTCCTCCCCCCCCCCCTAATATCCTATCTCCCCCACCCCCCCACCAAAAAACCCCCCTAATATACCAATCTCCTCCCCCAATCCTATCCTCCCCCACCCCCCCCCAAAACCCCCCTAATATACCAATCTCCTCCCCCAATCCTATCCTCCCCCACCCCCCCCCACCAAAAAACCCCCCTAATATACCAATCTCCTCCCCCAATCCTATCCTCCCCCACCCCCCCCCCCCACCAAAACCCCCCTAATATACCAATCTCCTCCCCCAATCCTATCCTCCCCCACCCCCCCCCCAAAAAAACCCCCCTAATATACCAATCTCCTCCCCCCCCCCTAATCCTATCCTCCCCCACCCCCCCCCAAAACCCCCCTAATATACCAATCTCCTCCCCCCTATCCTCCCCCCACCCCCCCCCCAAAACCCCCCCTAATATACCAATCTCCTCCCCCAATCCTATCCTCCCCCACCCCCCCCCCCCAAAAACCCCCCTAATATACCAATCTCCTCCCCCAATCTATCCCTCCCCCCCACCCCCCCACCAAAACCCCCCTAATATACCAATCCTCCCCCAATCCCATCCTCCCCCCCCCCCCAGCCATATCTTGTCTATTGCAATATTGGATGATGGAACCATTTCTCTTTTCAATGTTTTTTTTTTTTTCCGTTTATCTCTGAAAAAACTTAATAAAAATATTGAAATATACAAATCTTTATAGGAGACACTTTATAAGCCGTTCCAGGTTACCAGTTTAGAGTTACAGAGGAGGTCAGGTGATAGAATTATTGCTCTCCTCCGACATTCACCGCGATACCTCACATGTGTGGTGTGATCACTGGTCATGTATGTGTATGACACCAATGCCTGCGTTCACCTTTACACTTCAGCGAGGGGGGGGGGGGGGCACTTTACAGACAGGTGATGACATGTTTGTGGGACACTGACAGTGATGACATGTTTGTGGGACACTGACAGGTGATGACATGTTTGTGGGACACTGACAGGTGATGACATGTTTGTGGGACACTGACAGGATGATGATGTTTGTGGGACACTGACAGGTGATGACATGTTTGTGGGACACTGACAGGTGATGACATGTTTGTGGGACTGACAGGTGACATGACATGACATGTTTGTGGGACACTGACAGGTGATGACAGGTGATGACATGTTTGTGGGACACTGACAGGTGATGACATGTTTGTGGGACACTGACAGGTGATGACATGTTTGTGGGACACTGACAGGTGGGACACTGACATGTGATGACATGGGACACTGACAGACATGATGACATGTTGTGTGGGACACTGACAGGTGATGACATGTTTGTGGGACACTGACATGGTGATGACACTGACAGGTTGTGTTTGTTGTTTGTGGGACACTGACAGGTGATGACATGTTTGTGGGACACTGACAGTGTGGGACACTGACAGGATGACATGTTTGTGGGACACTGACAGGTGATGACATGTTTGTGGGACACTGACAGGTGATGACATGTTTGTGGGACACTGACAGGTGATGACATGTGTGGGACACTGACAGGTGATGACATGTTTGTGGGACACTGACAGGTGATGACATGTTTGTGGGACACTGACAGGTGATGACATGTTTGTGGGACACTGACAGGTGATGACACTGACAGGTGATGACACATGTTTGTGGGACACTGACAGGTGATGACATGTTTGTGGGACACTGACAGGTGATGACATGTTTGTGGGACACTGACAGGTGATGACATGTGTTTGTGGGACACTGACATGTTTGTGGGACACTGACAGGACATGTTTGTGGGACACTGACAGGTGTGACATGTGTGGGACACTGACAGGTGATGACATGACATGACACTGACAGTGGACAGACAGGACAGACAGACAGGGCAGATGCTGCTTGGTGTCCTGGTGTGGGGGGGCTGCAGAGCTGTGTAATGGAGGAATAAAATCATCAGCTACACACATCAACTGTCACAATTTGCAGCATCCCCCCCCCCCCCCCCCCCCACTGAGCTCTCACAGACCTCAGCTGAGGGAACAGCTACAGAGACACGTGTCAGCTGACATTCAGAGATGGCTGTGATTGGACACTGCCATCACCATTGGAAGGTCCAATCAGAGAGCCCATATCCCAATCCGTAATGGGCTGAGTCCGACGGGCGCGGCCATCACAGATCCGTGCTGTTGCGTGGCCCCGGGGCCGCACACAAGCGCATGTTCTGAGGGACGTACAGGAACGTCCAATCAGAACGGGGGAGCTCCCAGCTGGCCGTTTATGTACATTGGTCAGGTGGGAGGGGTTAAAGCCCCTTAAAGGTCATCAGTGTAGTGTATGGAGGAGGTCTGGTGCTGGAATTATTGCCTCATCCTGGCGTGTGCGCGATATGATATGTAGTGTATCGCAATCCACATCTTCATGTGTAGGGGCCCCACTGTGTGCTTTGACGTTTCAACATGCATATATGTGGGGGGGGGGGGGTCTCAATTTTTATTTTTTTTGGAGGGGGGAGGAGATGTGCTTGGGTGTAACTTTCATTTATTTTTTTATTTTTTTTTTTTTTTTTGTGTGACAGGTTCTCTTTATTGAGACATCAAAGGTCTAAAAGCCCCCGGGTGTGTCCCCTGTACTACACTGACAGGAATACAGTGCACTGCATTACATTCTATCCTGGCCTCCATGGTCAGGAGTCTGTCAATGGGGCCCCAGAAGTCAGTCATCATCATCACGTCACTTCCGGGTCAGGACACACAGGAGCCCGACCCAGGAGCACACACAGCCCGATACCCAGGAGCCACACACAGCCCGATACCCAGGACACACACAGCCCACACACCAGCCCGATACACAGGAGCCACACACACAGCCCGATACCACAGCCCGCCACACACACAGCCCGATACCCAGGAGCCACACACACAGCCCCATACCCAGGAGCCACACACACAGCCCGATACCCAGGAGCCACACACACAGCCCGATACCCAGGAGCCACACACACAGCCCGATACCCAGGAGCCACACACACACCCCCATACCCAGGAGCCACACACACCCGATACCCAGGAGCCACACACACAGCCCGATACCCAGGAGCCACACACACAGCCCCATACCCAGGAGCCACACACAGCCCGATACCCAGGAGCCACACACACCCGATACCCAGGAGCCACACAGCCCGCCCACCACACCCCCGATACCCAGGAGCCACACACACAGCCCCATACCCAGGAGCCACACACACCCCATACCCAGGAGCCACACACAGCCCATACCCAGGAGCCACACACACACAGCCCGATACCCAGGAGCCACACACACCCCATACCCAGGAGCCACACACACAGCCCATACCCAGGAGCCACACACCAGGAGCCCACACAGGAGCCATACCCAGGAGCCACACACACCATACCCCCCCACCAGGACCATACCCACACACCACACCAGCCATACCCAGGAGCCACACACAGCCCGATACCCAGCACACACACAGCCCATACCCAGGAGCCACCCAGCCCCATACCCAGGACACACACACCCATACCCAGAACCACACACACCACCCAGAACCACACACCCATACCAGAACCACACACACCCACCACACACACACCACCCAGAACCACACACACACAGCACCATACCCAGAACCACACACACCATACCCAGAACCACACCACACAGCACCATACCCAGAACCACACACACCATACCCAGAACCACACACACCATACCCAGAACCACCACCAGCACCAGACCCAGAACCACACACCATACCCAGAACCACACATACCCAGAACCACACAGCACCATACCACCACACACCATACCCAGAACCACACAGCACCCCAGACCACAGAACCACACACAGACCCAGAACCACACAGAACCATACCCAGAACCACACAGCACCATACCCAGAACCACACAGTGGTCATGAACAGTTTGTCATGAACAAGAGAGACAACAGAGTTGATCCCGGCTGAGCAGATGAACTGAACAACACCCTGTGGTACAGACATAGAGGCACCTCTCTGGGATAAGACCTGGAAATGAACACATTATCATTTGTGAGTTTATTGCCCTTCTTCACACCCGGCTATCACAGGCTATAACCTTTCATCAGTCACTGTTCAACCATCGCAGACCTGACTGTTATCAGGGGCAGAGAGTGGAAGAGATGGAGTCCTTCATCATCTTTACTCACTCACTACCTCCAGCAGAGGGCGCTGTAGCCGGGTACACACTACAAGCTTTGTTTTCATTCAACCCAGCGGACTTATTTTTGTAAAGAGTAGCGTGGATTGTCAGCTCCTGGGGCAAGGCGACTTTTGGGGGACAAGCTTCACACCATGTGACTTACCGCACGACAATCACGGCAAAACTGAAACGTTTTCAGGGCTCATGTACACTGCAGCTGCTACACTGACGTTCAGGAACTGTGGAGCAGATTTTTCAGCAGCCCCTGAACTCTCCTTTATGTCTCCCTGTGTCCATGTACACACAGGCGTTTACAGACGTTTACAGGCAGATCAGTTTAGTCGGCTTTTTTTTTTTAACGCACCAAAAATTCAGGAGTAGATTTTACCGCCATTTCAAACGCCAAAAACGCTTATGAACGCTGTTAACCGCCTTTACAAGCGTTTGCGTTTAGACGCGTTTTTTGACAGATCCATATCCAGATGCTGTCCAGAGACCTTCATCAAAAAAATGCATGCAAAGCATTTTCCATGTATTCCAATGGACCCGGTACACCAGCGCAGTCAGGTCCAGGTTTCGCGTGAAGGAAAAAATGGTAAAACGCGCGCGCATTATGATGGGATCCATAGTGACTACAACCAGAATAGACAGGTCATCTCCACACATACTGCTCTCTCTGCTTCTGCTCTCTCTCTCTCTCAAAATGTCTGAAATAGTTCATGATTTACTATTTTTCAGTGCATTCTGGGCATTTGGAAGGTCTCCTGACGCTATTGTTTAAAAAACGCTTCTAAACGCAAACGCGCATAAACGCGGTATGCAAACGCGGCTAAACTGACATTTTATAACCTACGTTCTAGCAGTCAGTTTCCAGAGGTCAGAAGAGTTTTCCAAACGCCCCGTGTACATGAGCCCTAATAATAAATAATGGCGCCTGAACCTGCGTTTTGCGATCACAGCGATTCTGCCGCAATCCCAAAATGCCCAAATGTGAAAGGAGCAGCCCTGGTTCACACATATGCCATTCTGGATGCATTTTCAAACTCACAGATTGACATGACAGGCTAGATATTATGTGCTCCTATTGAGGAGGTTCACACAGATGCCACCCACACGCATTGTGCTTTGAGTGCCATTATGGAAAGGGTTCTGTGCGAGTTTGTTGCGGTGCGTTCCAGAATCACAAGTGATAGAGCAGAGCCTCAAGAGAACATAAGTGTTCACATAGGATGGCTGAAAGGTGTTTTTGCATTAAAGTCTAAAGGGAAGGTGGGAGGTTTTTTTTCATTGAAGTCTATGGGAGGGGATTTTGCATTAAAGTCTATTGATTGAAGTCTATGGGAGGGGATTTCGCATTAAAGTCTATGGGAGGCGTTTTCGCATTGAAAAAAAAAAAAAAAAAATCATTTAGGGAAATAACGATAAAAGACAAAAAAAAAAAAAAAAAAAAAGACAGAAATGAAAATATTTGTTCGGCAGGAAATCTTTCTATTCAGCGATAAGGCTCCAATCACAGAGTTCTCATAGGAATAAAGACCTTTATTTTAAGCCGTGGGACTGTAAGGTTGAAATATCAATCAAAATAACTCACTTAAATTAAAAAAAAAAAAAAAAAAAAACTCTCTCCTGGTATATGAGATCTATATACTGAGGCTGCATTCACATAACTGCCGCCCCCTTAGGAAAAATCGTCAGTTGTGTTTGTCTGAGTACCAGGAGATTTGAAAAAAAAAAAAAAAAAAAAAAAAGTCACCTAGAGTTCTTAAAGGGGCCACGTCCTTGTTTTTGAATTAAACCTGCAGGTGGCTGAATTTAAAAAGACGTGGCCCCTTTAAGAAAACTTTGAAGAAAAAAAAAAAAAAAAAAACCAGCACCGTGATGTCATCGCCTGACCCCTCCCCCCCTTCCCCCCCCCCCCCCCCCCCCTCCCCCCCCCCCCCAGCTCTCCCAGAGTCCCTTCAGTCGCTCCTTGTACCCGGTACAGAGCAGACGTGATTGTTCCTTCTCCTGAGTTTGGCTTGCAGTCTCATCGGTTCGGATTTGATCCGATTGGCTGCTGCACTTCCTCTCTCACACAGGTTGAAGCGGGTTTCATTATTTTCCGTAATGAGACAATTGAAGATTAAAACGTTTATTTCTCAGAAAACCACCAAAGAGGAATCGGGGGAAGGAAAGCCCCCTATGGAAGGAGGGATCACTGAGCAGTCTGCAGATCCCACCACCAAGAGGCCCACCACCATGAAGAGGACTCGGGCTTTTCTGCGCGGCTGCTTCAGAGCCGTTGCTGGATGTTTAGGCGCGCGGCAGTAGTCAATGGGCGCCACCACAAGGCAGAACACCAAAATGGTATGTATTGTGGATCTAGAGAGAGACGAGGGAACTCACCTCCTCTCACTGGACCCTTTTTTCCCCCCCTTTTTCCCCGGCTGACATTCCCATATGGACACATGTACAGGGATCCCCATAGACACTGAGGAGAGCTGACATTCCAGCAGGGATGGGGAATTCATATGGCCGGGCATGTCCGGACACGTCCCGGGGGTGGGGCAGGTAGTTTCCTCTCCCCTTCAGCCCTGCTGCGGGGCTCACCTGTGTCAGGTGGAAGCATTGGAGGGGCAGCGCAGCCGCTTCCACACAGTGCCGCCCCCCCCCCCCCCGTGTGACCCTCCCCCCCCCCCCCCTATCCCCCCCCACCCCCCCCTCCCCCCCCCCCGGGGCCGAGCTCACCCCGGGCCCTCAGCAGGAGGAGAGGAGAGAGCGCCCGTCCCCGTCTGGTCCTGACCAGGAAGTATGGTGTGATGTCACTTCCTGGTTACCGGTCAGAGATCCCCCCCCCCCACCGAGGGCGGGATATATGGAATCCGATGTGCATGTGCATTGCAGTCCATCCAGTGTAGTACAGGGGAGACATCCGGGGTCTATTACACCTCAGATGTCTCCATAAAGAGAACCTGTCACCAAAATACATCACAGACGGCACATTGTTCCCTATGTCATGGAAACAAATTCAGAAAAAAAAAAATATATTTTTTTTTTGAATTGAAAAAATTAAAGTTCCACCCAATCACATAACACCCCCCCCCCCCCCCCCCCCATATACACACATGTACAAATGTAAAAGCACACGCTGGGGCGCCTACACATGAAAACATTGATTGCAATACACGTTACATATCGCCGCACACGCCAGCCAAATGAGCGCAATAATTCTAGCAGCAGACCCCCTCCATACACTATACTGATCACCTAGAAGGGGCTGTAACAGTCCGACATTTTCTGTTTTGTAGTTGACGCTTTACAGCCCCTTCTAGGTGATCAGTATAGTGTATGGAGGGGGTCTGCTGCTAGAATTATTGCGCTCATTCTGGCGTGTGCGGCGATATGTAACGTGTATTGCAATCAACGTTTTCATGTGTAGGCGCCCCAGCGTGTGCTTTTACGTTTGTACGTGTGTATATGTCTGGGGGGGGGGGGGGGGGGGGGGATGATATGTACTTGGGTGTACCTTTCATGGTTTTACAACTAAAAAAATTAGAAATTTTTTTTTTTTTTTTTTATGGGCCCGCAGCAGGACGGCTGAATATGTGTATCCATGTACAGGGGAATAGGAATTCATGACATTCCCATATGCCATGACACAGGGATGATGACACTGATGACGGCTGACATTCCCATATGTATCCATGTACAGGGATCCCATATGCCATAGACACTGATGACGGACACATTCCCATATGTCATGTACATGGATGGCCATAGACAGGATGATGACGGCTGACATTCCATGTATAGGGATGGGATAGACACATGATGACTGACGGCTGACATTCCCATATGCACACATGTATAGGGATGGTCCATAGACACTGACAGACGGGACACATTCCCATATGCACACATGTATAGGGATGGTCATAGACACTGATGACGGCTGATTCCCCCATGCACACATGTATAGGGATGGTCATAGACACTGATGACGGCTGACATTCCCATATGCACACATGTATAGGGATGGTCATGACATGATGACGGCTGACATTCCACATGTATGGGATGGTCATAGACACTGATGACGGCTGACATTCCCATATGCACACATGTATAGGGATGGTCATAGACACTGATGACTGACATTCCCATATGCACACATGTATACGGATGGTCATGACGGCTGACACACATGTATACACATCATAGACACATGATGACGGCTGACATATGCACACATGTATAGATATCATATACATATGATACATGACATATATGCATATATGATAGACATAATACTACATATGCACACATGTATACACATGTGTTAGACATCCCTGCCATATGCAAACATATCAGCTGTTGTGTCACAGGCTGGTGTATGACCCCCCCATGTGTGCCAATGCAAACAATCAGCTGTTGTCAGGCTGTGACCCCCCCCATAGTGGGTGACCCGTATCCTGTCTGACCTCAGGGCTGACACTTTCTGGGCTGGGCAAAACTGCCAGTAAAAAAAGGCTGTGCTTAGCTGGCCCAATGATTCACAAAATGATTCCAGCCACAATGCAGAGCCAGGCAGGGACACCACTACTACCTACTGCCTACCACTTCCCTTGTGACCCGCCCACTCATTTAACTTGCCGGTTTCTTCAGTCATTTAATTGTAGAGGCTTGGCATAACTGCCACCCAACTAGCATTTTTATATGAAGGCCACTATAGTCATCCCTGTGTCCCTATCATGTCAGGTCTCCTTACTGTCCCTGTCACAGGTGTTTCTAACTTTATTCTCTGTACACATTTTGTATAAAGAAAAATATATAAAAAATTATATTAAAGGTGCTAAATTTTTTTCTTTTTTATTGTAATGTAAAAATATTTATGTAGATAAATATGTAATTAGGCTTTTTTTATTGATTTTTTAAGAGATATTTATTTCCTTTTATGGAGACTGCCAGTAAATAGCATTTATTGTGCCAGCACAGCTCATGATGTGCCAGCATGAGAAGATGATAGCACATGTGACCGACATGCTGTCCCAGCACAGTGGAGGCATGTGAGGCTCACAGCATGTGCCCAGCACGTGTGAAGGCTCCGAGCAGGCGTGGAGGCTCCGACAGCATGTGCCCAGCACGTGGAGGCTCCGACAGCATGTGCCCAGCACGTGGAGGCTCCGACAGCATGTGCCCAGCACGTGGAGGCTCCGACAGCATGTGCCCACAGCATGTGCCCAGCACGTGGAGGCTCCGACAGCATGTGCCCAGCACGTGGAGGCTCCGACAGCATGTGCCCAGCACGTGGAGGCTCCGACAGCATGTGCCCAGCACGTGGAGGCTCCGACAGCAATGTGCCCAGCACGTGGAGGCTCCGACAGATGTGCCCAGCACGTGGAGGCTCCGACAGAATGTGCCCAGCACGTGGAGGCTCCGACAGAATGTGCCCAGGCTCCGACAGAATGTGCCCAGCAGTGGAGGCTCCGACAGCAATGTGCCCAGCACGTGGAGGCTCCGACAGAATGTGCCGTGCACGTGGAGGCTCCGACAGAATGTGCCCAGCACGTGGAGGCTCCGACAGAATGTGCCCAGCACGTGCTCCGACAGGCTGTGCCGCACGTGGAGGCTCCGACAGTGTGCCCAGCACGTGGAGGCTCCGACAGCAATGTGCCCAGCACGTGTGCCCTCCGACAGACAGAATGTGCCCAGCACGTGAGGCTCCGACAGAATGTGCCCAGCACGTGGAGGCTCCGACAGAATGTGCCCAGCACGTGGAGGCTCCGACAGAATGTGCCCAGCACGTGGAGGCTCCGACAGAATGTGCCCAGCACGTGGAGGCTCCGACAGCATGTGCCCAGCACGTGGAGGCTCCGACAGAATGTGCCCAGCACGTGGAGGCTCCGACAGCATGTGCCCAGCACGTGGAGGCTCCGACAGCATGTGCCCAGCACGTGGAGGCTCCGACAGCATGTGCCCAGCACGTGGAGGCTCCGACAGCATGTGTGCCCAGCACGTGGAGGCTGTGTGCCCAGCACGTGGAGGCTCCGACAGCATGTGCCCAGCACGTGGAGGCTCCGACAGTGCCCAGCACGTGGAGGCTCCGACAGCATGTGCCCAGCACGTGGAGGCTCCGACAGCATGTGCCCAGCACGTGGAGGCTCCGACAGCATGTGCCCAGCACGTGGAGGCTCCGACAGCATGTGCCCAGTGCACGTGGAGGCTCTCTCCGACAGCATGTGTGCCCAGCACGTGGAGGCTCCGACAGCATGTGCCCAGCACGTGGAGGCTCCGTCAGCAGCACGTGGAGGCTCCGTCAGCATTCACGTGTGGAGGCTCCGTCAGCATGTGACATTCACGTGGAGGCTCCATCAGCATGTGACATTCACGTGGAGACTCCGACAGAACGCGACGTTAATGACAAGACCCTACCAAAATGCCAGGGGAACATCTCCTCCAGTGAAGATGGGGGGGGCAAGGATACAAGAAAGGATAGACATATACTGGTGGTAGGGGACTCCATTCTTAGAGGTACAGAGAAAGCAATCTGTCACAAAGACCGTCATTGCCGAACAGTCTGTAGTTTACCAGGCGCTCGGGTTCGGGACATTGCAGATCGCATGGACAGATTGCTGAAAGGGGCTGGGGAGGACCCAGCTGTCATCGTACATGTCGGTACCAACGACAAAGTCAGAGGAAGATGGAACGCCCTACAAAAAGATTTCAGAGACTTGGGAGCTAGCTATATTGAAGAAAAGAACCTCCAAGGCAGTATTTTCAGAAATACTGCCTGTACCTCGAGCCACACCAGTGAGGCAGAATGAGATTAGAGAGCTTAACAAGTGGCTGAAGAACTGGTGCAGAGAGGAGGGGTTTGAGTTCATGGAGAACTGGGCAGACTTTTTGTTCAGTTACCAGCTCTACAGCAGGGACGGACTGCACTTAAATGGCCAGGGTGCGACTGTTCTGGGAGTTAAGATGGCCAAGAAGTTGGAAGAAATTTTACACTAGGAGGTGAAGCAGAGGAGGATCTTCATCATCAGGAAAGTCCCCTATGTCATCGCTCTATTGAAGGATTGTCATCAGCACCTGCCTCCAAGAAAGCAATTACACCAGCTCTCTTCACCCACAAGAGAGCTACAATATTTTTTTTTTTCAAGGTGTGTGTTGGACCGGCTATAAGGGGAGGTTGGAGGCCGGTAGCTAAATGGTTGGAGGCAGCACATTGGCTAAATGGTTAGCACTCCGCCTGGAAGGCTCTGACAGCATGGGCCGAGCACGTGGAGGCTCCGACGGCATGGGCCGAGCACGTGGAGGCTCGACGGCTTGGGCCGAGCACGTGGAGGCTCCGACGGCTTGTGCCGAGCACGTGGAGGCTCCGACGGCTTGTGCCGAGCACGTGGAGGCTGGAGGCCGACGGCTTGTGCCGAGCACGTGGAGGCTCCGACGGCTTGTGGAGGCTCCGACGGCTTGTGCCGAGCACGTGGAGGCTCCGACGGCTTGTGCCGAGCACGTGGAGGCTCCGACGGCTTGTGGCTCCGGCTTGTGCCGAGCACGTGGAGGCTCCGACGGGACTTGTGCCGAGCACGTGGAGGGCTCCTCCGACGGCTTGTGCCGAGCACGTGGAGGCTCCGACGGCTTGTGCCGAGCACGTGGCTCCGACGGCTTGTGCCGAGCACGTGGGGGCTCCGACTTGGCTGCCGCCGACGTGGAGGCTCCGACGGCTTGTGCCGAGCACGTGGGGCTCCGACGGCTTGTGCCGAGACGTGGAGGCTCCGACGGCTTGTGCCGAGCACGTGGAGGCTCCGACGGCTTGTGCCGAGCACGTGGAGGCTCCGACGGCTTGTGCCGAGCACGTGGAGGCTCCGACGGCTTGTGCCGAGCACGTGGAGGCTCCGACGGCTTGTGCCGAGCACGTGGAGGCTCCGACGGCTTGTGCCGAGCACGTGGAGGCTCCGACGGCTTGTGCCGAGCACGTGGAGGCTCCGACGGCTTGTGCCGAGCACGTGCTCCGACGGCTTGTGCCGAGCACGTGGAGGCTCCGACGGCTTGTGCCGAGCCGGCTGGAGGCTCCGACGGCTTGTGCCGAGCACGTGGAGGCTCCGACGGCTTGTGCCGAGCACGTGGAGGCTCCGACGGCTTGTGCCGAGCACGTGGAGGCTCCGACGGCTTGTGCCGAGCACGTGGAGGCTCCGACGGCTTGTGCCGAGCACGTGGAGGCTCCGACGGCTTGTGCCGAGCACGTGGAGGCTCCGACGCTTGTGCGAGAGCACGTGGAGGCTCCGACGGCTTGTGCCGAGCACGTGGAGGCTCCGACGGCTTGTGCCGAGCACGTGGAGGCTCCGACGGCTTGTGCCGAGCACGTGGAGGCTCCGACGGCTTGTGCCGAGCACGTGGAGGCTCCGACGGCTTGTGCCGAGCACGTGGAGGCTCCGACGGCTTGTGCCGAGCACGTGTGGGGCTCCGACGGCTTGTGCCGAGCACGTGGGGCTCCGACGGCTTGTGCCGAGCACGTGGCCGAGCAGGGGGCTCCGACGGCTTGTGCCGAGCACGTGGAGGCTCCGACGGCTTGTGCCGAGCACGTGGGGCTCCGACGGCTTGTGCCGACGGGAGGCTCCGACGGCTTGTGCCGAGCACGTGGGCTCCGACGGCTTGTGCCGCACGTGGAGGCTCCGACAGCTGTGCCGAGCACGTGGAGGCTCCGAGTGCCGAGCACGTGGAGGCTCCGTCAGCATGTGATAGCACGTGGAGGCTCCGAGCATGTGATCGGAGGCTCAGTCAGCATGTGTGACATTCACGTGGAGCTCCGTCAGCATGTGACATTTTCACGTGGAGGCCGTCATCGCTCTATTGAAGGATTGTCATCAGCACCTGCCTCCAAGAAAGCAATTACACCAGCTCTCTTCACCCACAAGAGAGCTACAATATTTTTTTTCCAGGTGTGTGTTGGACACACCGGCTATAAGGGGAGGTTTGTGGCCGGTATTCTTTTTTAAAGGCGTGTTTGGACTGGCTGTAAGGGGAGGGGGAGGCAGGTATTTTTTTTTAAAGGCGGTTTTTTGGAGTCTATAGAGGGTGTTGTATTGATTTTATAGGGTTTGTTGTTTTTATTTTTTTTTTTTTTTTTTTTTTTATTTTCAGTATGTATTAGTATTTTATATTTTTATGTAATTGTGCCATTTGCAAATTTTGCAACCTTTAAAAGAAAAACTTTTTTTTTGATTTAATTTTTGTTTGAATTTCTTTTTGTATGATGAATGTATTTCTTGCTTGAGTGGAGTTACCGCACTGTACAGAGGAGCCTTGACGTGGCAGTGCGGCTTCACATATATTTGCAAATATTTGCAATCCAACAAACTGAACACAAATTGCTGAAACATTTTAGGCTTTTTCCCATTTTGCTGGCTGGCTGGTAAGTATGCTGGAGGACTCTGTGTATTGTAACGTTCTGTGAATTGCCCTGCCTATGCGCACCTTACATGAAGCATCCAATCACACTTTTGTGTTGCGGTAAGATGCATTCCTGCAACATAGGACGACACGTGGTCCATGCATTAGCGTGTTGCAGTGCCATCCATTGTCAATAGGAACCGAACGCACATCTGACAAACATGCATTGCAGCGCACCACACTGCACATCTAGTCAGAAGAAACGATGCGTGTCCGATATTTGGTCTATTCTGGCGTGTGTCGGCAGCCCGTTCAATGGAACACAATAAATTGATCAGAGGAGGGGCAACTTCAGGCAACAGAAAAACTTTAATGCACAACTTGGGCAGCACAGTGGCTAAATGGTTAGCACTTCCGCCTGGCAGTACTTGGGTCGTTGGTTCGAATCCCAACCACGGCACCACCTGCCTGCCTGGAGTTTGCATGTTCTCCCTGTGCCTGTGTGGGTTTCCTCTGGGTACTCCGGTTTCCTCCCACCCACTCCAAAGACATGCTGGACATGGTGAATTGGCTCCTGTCTAAATTGTCCTAGTTTCATCCCTGGCCATGTGGGATCTCCTGCATGGTGGGGGTTGGAGAAAGACCTGGCAACCTACCCCCTGTAAAATAACTGCTAAGAGAATTCATGGAAAAAGTCGGCTTACGAGTGACGGTCCATGCAATCGCCAAGGGTTGGATACAACTGGATAGATAGATAGATAGATAGATAGATAGATAGATAGATAGATAGATAGATAGATAGATGATAGATAGATAGTGATGTGAGTTAGGGACCTTAGACCTTGGACGCCCCTTGAGGGTTAGGGACTGATGTGAATGTACAATATATATGTAAAGTGCTGTGTAAATTGACGGCGATATATAAGTACCTGAAATAAATAATAAATAAAATAAACTTCAATCTCAATAAACATGAGCTATTTTTGATCCTTCTGCTGCTATCCTTAGCAAATACACACGGCTCAAAAAATAAAGGAACACTTTGAGAACACATCAGATCTCAATGGGGAAAAATCTCATGTTGGGTCTCTATACTGACATGGACGGGGTGATGTGTTAGGAACATAAGGACGCCCCATCGTTTCATGAAAATTATCAACCAACAGAGGACTGAATTCAAAGACACCCCGAAAATCAAAGTGAAAAAAAAAAAAATGCAGCAGACGAGTCCATTTTGCTAAAATTGTATTGCAGCAACTCAGAATGGTCCTCAGTAGTTTGTATGGCCCCCACGTGATTGTATGTATGTCTGACAACGTCAGGGCATGCTTCTAATTAGACGACGGATGGTGTCCTGGGGGATTTCCTCCCAGATCTGGACCAGGTCACCACTGAGCTCCTGGACAGTCTGAGGTGCAACGTGGCAGCATCAGATGGACTGAAACATGAGATCTCAGAGGATGCTGGGATATCTTTTTAACCACTTGCCAAGCGCGCTATAGCTGCTAATAACGGATAGAGCGCGGTTGTCCAGTTCTGGGAGGGCGTCATATGATACAAAACTAGTGAAAAACAGTCAGAAAAGATGAGGGAAAAAAAAAAATGTCAGTGGCCTCCACCTGTAAAACCATTCCTGTGTTGGGGGTTGTCTCATTGTTGCCCATCTAATGCAACTGTTGTTCATTTCATTAATACCAAAGCACTGAAACTGATTTACAACCCCCTCTGCTACTTAACTGACCAGATAAATATCCCAGAAGTTTAATTGACTTGACACTACTATACTCTGATTAAAAAGCGTTCCTTTAATTTTTTTGAGCAGTGTATTTAGGAACGTAGGTCACATTTACTTGTTTTAAACGTATTCTTTTTTTTTTTAACAATTCCTCAGTTACTTCCTGGTTTCTAGCCTAGGCAAATAAACTCATACATCCCAGGAGTATTCAGGAGTGGAGCAGGGGCTTTCTCAGCAAAGCACACCCTCATGCCTGAGCTAAGGGCAGATGGATTCCAGGAAGTAAATGCTACATCAGTCATCTGCCCTTACTCAAGGTGGCCACAGCCAGAAATGCTAGACAAGAGTTTTTCAAAGTGATTTCTCAGTAAAATAAAGCATGGAAACATGGATGGATGGGGGGGGGAGTTTTCTTTGATTATTACAAATGAATAAATGATCATTTTCTTTTTGTGTGCTCAGATACAGTGTAATTCCAAGTCTGTGGTGACTGGCATTTCTATCATTCCGTGTGTCCCGCACTCCTTTCATTTGTGTACCACCACCATATCCTGTACAGTTAAAGGGTCAGTCCACCCAAAAGTGATATTTTAGTTCCCAGTGGAGTCTACGGGGCTTAGTCACCCTCTGGCCTCTTCTGTCTCTCATAGTATCATCTGTTCCCACTAATTCTGCTGCATGGACCATCCAATAAAATGAATCCCACATCTAGAAGAGTTGAACCCTCTAGTCATGGCTGCACTGGATGTGAAGATCTGGGATCCCGATTCCAGACATCTCACCACAACATATAAGAGACTATTAGGTAGTAGAACTCTGTTCCATGAATTAACCAGCTGCCGACAGGCCCATGCAAATATACAGCAGCCTGGGGTCTCTTCTGCACCACCATCACGTACATGTATGTGATCTTTCATTTCTAGGTAGGGGGGGCATGTGTGCCCCGTTACCCCCATCTGTGCTGCCATTCGCTACAGCCCAAGCCAATCAGCAGGTTCAGCCAAATGATTTATGGCTGGGACCTGCTGAACGGCTGAGCGAATGACTTAGCAGAGCTCTGTGTTGACAAGCAACACAGACCTCTGTACAAACAGCAGCGATGTGTCTATTTTTTTTTTCTCCCTGCAAAGCAGAGAGTAAAAAAAGCCAAATGGATTAGTAAAAGCAGCCCATACTACACACAGTACACACCGCTAACCCTTTGATTGCCCCTAGATGTTACCCCTTCCCAGTCAGTGTCATTTATACAGTCACAGTGTATAGTATTAACACTGATCACTGTATCAGTGTCACTGGAGATGTCAGTGTCAGTTGTGACAAAGTGTCAGATTGCTCGGCGCACTATCACAGCCCCACTCATCATCGCCATTAATAGTATAAAAATAAATAAATAAAAAAAATAAAAGAAAAAAATTCCAGTATTTATTTATTTATTATCCCATTGTTTGTAGACGCTGCAACTTTCACACAAACCAATTAATACACATTTACTGATTTGCGTTTTTTTTTTTTTTTTTTTAAAACATGTAACAGAAAAATATATGTTTTGCCTAAATTTATAAAGAAATTTTTTTTTTTTTTTTTGGATATGTTTTTTAACAAAAAAAAGTAAAAAATATAGTTTTTTTTTTGTTTCAAAATTTTTCATTTATATAATAAATACCTACCTGTGGTGTTCATATATCACCAAAAGAAAGCTCTATTTTTGTGGGGAAAAAAAAAAAAAAATGTCATTCGTGTGCAGCGTTGCATGACCGTGCTATTGCCAGATAAAAAGCGAAGTGAAGATAGCAAAAAAAAAAAAGCAATGTACCCCCCATAGTCCCCATTCACATGGATGGGGGGGGGGGGGGGGGGGTTGGGTTGGATCTGGGGGTCTCCCCCCTTTACTGGCCAGCCCGGCCACATGCTCGGATAAGGGTTTTTTTTTTTTTTTTTGGGGTTACCCTCAAAATCCATACCAACCAGGACAAGCAGCCCCCAGCTACCTGGCCCCCTCCTTACCCTCTTCCCGTCCGCCCATTCTACATATACGGCAGACGGGAAGCAGCGCCGATGCGGGCTAATGTTCCTGTACGTTAGGCTGCATCGATGGCTCGTGTGCGGCTCACAGAGCGCTCACCACGAAACCCGGTGATCGGTGTGTCGCCCGGACACACAGGGATCACATTACCGCTGTGTTAGGGCGATCACGTGGTGTGTGTCACATGTGACTGCTGTGACCAATCGCTTCTCTCTGCTCTCAGTGTGAACGATCCTGCAGTGTGTGAGTTTACACTGAATGTCAGGCTGCTTGTACCCTCACACACTGCACTGCCAGCCTCCCCAGTGCCCCAGTTTAGTTCCCCTGTGTCCCTGATCACTGCCCCACAATATCAATAATACATCATACATCAGGAGGAGGCCTTGTCACCTGTCCCAGTGCAAACAAAACACCCCCCATACACCATACCAATGTCCTGATCACCGCCACACCCCATACCAGCATGTCCTGATCACAGCCACACCCCATACCAGCATCCTGATCACAGCCACACCCCATACCAGCATCCTGATCACAGCCACACCCCATACCAGCATCCTGATCACAGCCACACCCCATACCAGCCACAGCCACCCCCCATACATCCTGATCACAGCCACATACCAGCATCCTGATCACAGCCACACCCCCCCATACCAGCATCCTGATCACAGCCACACCCCATACCAGCATCCTGATCACAGCCACACCCCATACCACACATCCATCCTGATCACAGCCACACCAGCCCTGATACCAGCCACACCCCATACCATACATCCTGATCACAGCCACACCCCATACCAGCATCCTGATCCAGCATACCAGCATCCTGATCACAGCCACACCCCATACCCTGATCCTACCAGCATCCTGATCACACCCCCATACCAGCATCCTGATCACAGCCACACCCCATACCAGCATCCTGATCACAGCCACACCCCCACCAGCACAGCCCCCATCACCAGCCACACAGCCCCCATACCAGCATCCTGATCACAGCCACACCCCATACCAGCATCCTGATCACAGCCACACCCCATACCAGCCACACCCCATCCACATCCTGATCACAGCCACACCCCATACCAGCATCCCAGCCATACCACCAGCCCTGACACCACACCCCATACCAGCATCCTGATCACAGCCACACCCCATACCAGCATCCTGATCACACCACACCCACACCATCCACAGCCACCAGCATCCTGATCACAGCCACCACCACCATATACCACAGCATCCTGATCACAGCCACACCCCATACCAGCATCCTGATCACCCACACCCCATACCAGCATCCTGATCACAGCCACACCCCATACCAGCATCCTGACCCCAGCCACATCACAGCCACACCCCATACCAGCATCCTGATCACAGCCACACCCCATACCAGCATCCTGATCACAGCCACACCCCATACCAGCATCCTGATCACAGCCACACCCCATACCAGCATCCCATGATCACACAGCCACCCCCATACCAGCATCCTGATCACAGCCACACCCCATACCAGCCCCTGATCACAGCCACCATACCAGCATCCTGATCACAGCCACACCCCATACCAGCATCCTGATCACATCACACACCCACACCCCATACCAGCATCCTGATCACAGCCACACCCCCCATACCAGCATCCTGATCACAGCCATCCTGATCACACCCCCATACCAGCATCCTGATCACAGCCACACCCCCCCATACCAGCATCCTGATCACAGCCACCCCCATACCAGCATCCTGATCACAGCCACACCCCATACCAGCATCCTGATCACAGCCACACCCCATACCAGCATCCTGATCACAGCCACACCCCATACCACATAACATACCATCAGGCTACACAGCCATACCACCGCATCCTGATCACAGCCATATGCCATATATATTCAAATATATATCCATAGTTTATAGACTCTATATATATCCCATAGTTTATAGACTATAGCTTTCACACAGACTAAATAATATAAAAACTGTTTTGGGTTATTTTTATCCCAAAAATGTAGCAGAATACATTTTGGCCTAAATTTATGAAGAAAAATGATCTATTTTGCAAAATTATATAACAAAAAAAACTAAGCAAAAAAAAAATTTTTTTTTTTTCAAAATTGTCAGTATTTTTTTTTTTATATAGCAAAAAATAAAAAAAAAACCCCGTGGTGATCAAATACCACCAAAAGAAAAGTTCTATCTGTCACAATAAAAAGATAAAAATGTAATATGGGTATAGTGTTGCATGACTGAGTAATTGTCACTCAAAGTGTGATAGTGCTGAAAGCTGAAAATTGTCCTAGACTGGAAGGGGGTGCAAGTGTCTGGACCTGAAGTGGACCAGGTATTGTTAAAGACGCCAGTGGCCACCAGCTCCATAAATCTGCATCTGAACCATATTTGAAAACCGCAGCTGAACCGCTGAATAGCTGCATTGGAAATTGGCAGTGAAAATGACCAGGAAATTCACACCAGACATGTGTGAACCTAGCCGTAGGAAAATTATGCTGCCGCAAAGCCCCTGTGAGGGTGGCATTAGGCGACCGCCTAATCAGCCGCTTCTTGAGTTTTGGGAATCCCTGCCCTTTCACAATTTCAAATGTGCATTGAGCATGAGAAAGGGGGGGAATGCCAGAAACGGTCCTTCCTGGCTTCTAATATACATACATCCATACGATATAGGGAATAACTTTTTAGAGAAAGAGCATAGAGAGGGTGTGAACCTAGCCTTGTATAGATGGAGAAAGGGGGAGGTGTTCTGTAGTCCTAAAAACCCACAATGTGCCGCGCTTCACTTCAAAAAATAATATGTGTATCCAATCACTAATATTTCTAATGCATATCCAAATATATATAATAATATAAATATATATAATTGTGTGCCAGTTACTATTAGTTATATATATAAAAAAAAATGAAAAAGTGAATAAACCAATGATGATTGTCAACAACAGTGTCCATATGATTGTTATAAGCAGTCAAAAGAAAAATCCATATATGAGTTCCTTCAAACGTGCAAACTTTGCTTTACCGTATAATATCCCGTGCTTCTTAAAAAGTATTTGGTGCGAATAACTTGCATAAACGTGCTCCATCCAGCGTCATGACGTCAAAGCCCCTCACGATGCTCGATGGTACCATACTGACACCAGCTGGCAATTTTAGGATTTTCACCTGGGAAAAAGTTCTGGAGGACACATTTTGTGCACAAAGCAGTTTTAACATAGAGTAAATGTGAGTGCATTACTTTTATTAATAAAAATGATTTTTAAAGGGTAATACACTATGATTTGATGTATTCCTCTATAATAACCACCGTGGAAGGGGAGTTTATCGTCTGAGTGGAGAAGGACCCCAAACAGCAGGATACCGTCCCATCCACACTTTGGTCCATTTAAAGGGACACAAGCGCTATATGACCTTACTTAACGGTTTGTTCATATATTGGAGGTGAGAGCACAACCGGGGGGGGGGGGGGGGGGGGGGGGGGGGGCACGGTTATGCAAGTTATTCGCACCAAATACTTTTTAAGAAGCACGGGATATTATACGGTAAAGCAAAGTTTGCACGTTTGAAGGAACTCATATATGGATTTTTCTTTTGACTGCTTATAACAATCATATGGACACTGTTGTTGACAATCATCATTGGTTTTCACACTTTTTCATTTATTTTGATATATAACTAATAGTAACTGGATGCACAATTACATATATTTATATTCATTTATATATTTGGATATATGCATTAGAAATATTAGTGATTGGATACACATATTATTGTTGAAGTGAAGCGCGGCACATTGTGGGTTTTTTGTTTTTTTACACACTAGTATGAGCATGTGTTAGGTGCAGGCGATTCACAATCAGCACTTGGTAAGATTTATTACTCACATAGCAGCTCACAAGCCGACACGTGTTTGTTCTGTAGCCCTGACACACTTCTTGTCCTAGGGCAGTGTTTCTCAACTCCAGTCCTACAGGATTTCCATTTTTTGCACAGGTGATTTGTCAGTTTCACTGCCTGTAATTACCACAGCTGTTTCATCTGAGGGAAATCCTGAAAACATGACCTGTTGGGGGGTGAGTTGAGAAACACTGTCCTAGGGTGACAATGCTGCTCTCCATAGTGTGACAGTGCGGTGATCTGTCATGTTGGTAAAAGGATATTATGCTACCCAGGATCCTCAACAAGGCAGGTTAAGGGGCTCCAGGGAGTTTGTGTAATGCAGAGGAAACTGGCTTTTCAGTTTCTTCATTGTTTCATAAAGGTCCATTTTGGGACCTGGAGCCTGGAAATTTCAAAGTGATCTTGGTGGGAAGAAATCTGCAATCCTGGGACTAGATTTTAGGAATAGCCAGAACACTGATTATGCAGGTGGGTTCTGGGCTTTTTGTAGAGACAGGACCAGGGTTCTGGGCTCTATCCTCCCGAGGAATCCAGGTATGTGCAAGGGAGAATCCAGAGGAGTGCATATGTGCATTGGAAAGGACAGAGTCCAGAGCCTGAGGATCAGGGCAGCAAGGGGCTGCCAGCTGTGTGGACAGTGTTGGCGAGGAAGTGGTCTATGGGGGACTGACGAGGGTCTATAGTGGAAGGCCTGAGCAGAACTGCTGTACATAAGCCAGGAGGCTGAAGAACTATTTTGTTACAAGTGCAAAGCCAGGAGGCTGGATTGGTTGTTTTCTGTTGATGTGGCAAACATACATTGTATGGACTTTTTTTTTTCTTTAATAAAAGTGGGCCAAGAAACTCTAAAACAACAATTTCTGGTGTGGATTCTACTTGCTGGTGAGCGCTACCCTGAGCTAAACAACCCCCAAACATTACAAAAAATAAAACAATGGCAGCCACCAAATCTAAAGAGGCCCGCTTTAGGAAAAATATATTGTATTTTGGAAAATGTAAGGTCAGTGACTGTAGAGATAGTATTCTCGGTACACAATAACTGACTAAAAAGTGTTTCCAGTGTTGGGCCTTAAAAAATTAACTCCTGAAGGAATTAAAAACATAAATACAGATCCATCCTTGCATGTCTAAATGCCTGTATTCACTTCTCCAATGAAACAGTATTGAAATGTGAAGTAAATCTCTTTTTGGTTCCTTAATTTCCAGCTTCTCTCTGCATACGGAGTCCCCTCTTTAATCGCATACATTGCACAGAAATGACAAATTCCAGTAGGTGGCAGAGAAAGGTCTCCCGCCTAAGTAACTGATCACAGTTTAAAGTGGACCCAAATAACAAGCAGACAATCAGCACATTAAACAGATAGAGCAAGAACACGATGAAGTCAAACTACCGTATTTTCCGCGTATAAGACGACCCCCCTACTTTCCTGTTAAAATGTAGTGTTTGGGGGATATAAAATCGCCATATAAGACTACCCCTCTTAACACCAGAAGGAAAAATAGTGTCCCATCATTAGTATCAGTGGGAGGAATAGTGTCCCATTTTGGTGTCAGTGGAATTAGTGTATGGGGAATAATGTGACCCATCATTGGTGTCAGTGGGAAGAATGGAATGATTCTATCTTCATCATCGTGCCCCATTCTGGGTGTCGAGATGGGAGGAATAATGCCCCATCATTGGTGTCAGTGGGAGGAAATAGCACCCCATCATTAGTATCCAGTGGCAGGAATAGTGCCCCATCATTGGTGTCAGTGGAGGAATATTGGTCCCATCATTGGTATCAGTGGGAGGAATAGTGCCCCATCATTGGTGTCAGTGGGAGAATTCTGCACCCATCATTGGTATCAGTGGGAGGAATAGTGTCCCATCATTGGTGTCAGTGGGAGGAATAGTGCCCCATCATTGGTATCAGTGGGAGGAATAGTGCCCCCATCATTGGTATCAGTGGAGGAATAGTGCCCCATCATTAGGTATCATTGGGGGGAAATAGTACCCCCATCATTGGTGTCAGTGGAATAGTGCCCCATCTTGGTAACAGTGGGAGGAATAGTGCCCATCATTGGTATCATGGCTTTAGGAATAGTGCCCCAATCAAATTGGTATCAGTGGGAGGAATAGTACCCCATCATTGGTGTCAGTGGAGGAATAGTGCCCCAACAAATCTTTGGTGTCCATGGGAGGAATAGTATCCCATCATTGGTGTCAGTGGGGGGGGGGGGGAAATAGTGCCCCATCGATGGAACGTGGGGGGGGTTAGTGCCCATCATTGGTGTCAGTGGGGGGTGGAAAAAGTGCCCCATCATTGGTGTCACTGGGGGGTGGAATAGTGTAAGCCCAAACATCATTGTGTCACCCATCAACTGGTAGTGTTTCCAATCGTTGGTGTCAGTGGGGGGTGGAGGAAAAAAATGGTGCCCATCGTGATCAGTGGGGGGGGGAAAAGTGCCCCATCGTTGGTGTCAGTGGGAGGAATAATGCCCCCCATCATTGGTATCATCAGTGACACCAACGATGGGGCACTATTCCTCCCACTGACACTTGCTGACCCCTGTTCCAGTACGGTGCTGCTGCAGCCAGCATATGTGGTTGCAGCAGCACCTAAGCACGGCACACTTACCTGCATCTCCACTCGATTTTCGCGGGGGCCGCTCAGCTCCACCTGCCTCCTCGCCGGTGATTGGCCGCCTGTGTGCCTTTCCTGAGCTACAGTTCTGGCGGCCAATCACCGGTGAGGAGGCGGAGCTCATAGCAGCCGCGAACATCCAGTGGACGAACCGAAGGAAGGAGCAGCCGCGCTTCCTGGACCGGATCGTCGTGGGACCGGAGCCAGGTAAGAGACAGCAGCCCCTGCCCACCCCTGTACTTAGTTTCCCTTCTGTTGGAAGGGGGGGGGGGGCGGCGGCACCGCGCCACCCCCCCTAAAAAGTGTCAGCATGCCGTTACCGGTGTATAAGACGACCCCCGACTTTTGAGAAGATTTTCAAGGGGTAAAAAGTCGTCTTATACGCCGGAAAAACGTACGGTACTAAGATTTTAACACTTTTTAGTGTATCAGCTGCTGTCGCCTTAGCGCTCACTGAACCACATACAACTAAAATTATGGAAACACTAGGTAAAAGAACAAAATCATTAGCTCCTATAGTGTTGGGACTGCCTTTTAGCATCCAAGACGGTCTGAATTCTCCTGGGAATTGACAAATATAAGTCTTGGGTGGTGGATAATGGAATCTGATACTACTCTTCATACACAAATCGTTCCAGCTCTCGCAGAGATGCCAGAGGCGGAAAACGAGCCCAAATCTCGTTGACCATAATGGCTCTATGATATGGAGGTCCGGCGACTGTGGCGCCCAGGGAAGGTGTGAGACTTTGTCTGCATCCTCGCCAAACCGTGATTTGACAACGCCAGCTGTGTGAATTCGGAGCATTGTCAGCTTGGTAAATGGCGCGGGTCTTCGGGAAACAATGTGTCTGGACACCATGGGGTGCACATAGTCTGCCAAAATTTGTACATAGTCACTGGCAGTGACTCTATCTTTCAAGGTGACAATGGGACCTGCAGAATACCAAGATATGGCTGCCCAGACATCGTTTTCCCAGAAACTGTATATGCCGCCATAACCTTTGATATTGTACCTCGTGACACGGCAAATAAATTGGCAACTTCAGTCACAGAGGCACCAGCTAAGTGGCACCAACAATTTGCCCTCTTTGAAGCTCAGTAAGCTCTGACATGACTCCATATTACTAGCTGCGCACGCAGTAAATGATGGAAGTGAGGCTTTCCACCTGTTAGCTAGGTGTCTCATCACATAGCGGAAGCAAAAGAATGTTACGTCACTTCCTACTTTCAACGCAAACCATGTCGTTTACTTTCACACCTGCAAATCATGTAGTGTTTCCATTTTTTTGTCCAACTCCCTGTACTCTGTACTTCTTTCTTTCTTTAGGAGAACACACCCATGCTTCTGCCTTCCTCGCTTAGGTAAGAATGACATCCTCCCCACCACACCTGAAGCCCCCTAGGATACCAACATCATGTATCCAGGTGGCTTTGGGGCTATGTACAATACGCTGTGCATGCGCAGTGGAGTGTCATCGGGAGCTGCTTGCTAGGACCTGGAAGAGAAAGCTGGCTCCAATGATGGCGGCACAAGGCCCTGTGGGTTCCGCTGTCAGCAGATTACTGCAGGGCAATGCTGCAGTTGATGGCTGGGTATGTTATTTAAGTTCACCCCAGCACACAAGGGAGGAGGGGGTTTAGAGTAAAATTAAACCTGGGGGGGTAAGTTCCACTTTAACCTGTTGTCACCCAAATAACACATATTTGCAGCCACAAGGGCAGGCTTTAACACCCACACATGTGTGTTGTTGGGCAGCCAATGTTTCTGTGCTGAGAACAAGCTCACTGCAAGCTCCCAGCACAGACACTGGGCTGTCACAGACAGCTCTCGGCCCTCACTAATAATCCATAGCCGGTGGAACGACTCCTGATCATGTGACCACTATGACAGCCAAACACAGTAGTCACATGATCGAAAATCTTCCCGCCCCCCAGGCACTCAGAACTTTGTACAAGGACACCGGAGTAGGCGGAAAAGGGTTAAAGGGACTTCAGATGAGACATTTTTGTGGTCATTTAGCTCGTGAGATAAACAATATAAAGCCAAAGACACAACAAACTGACCTTTTCTGCTAGCCAGCCCATGTGCCCAATTTCATGACTTCCAGAGATTCCGTTTTTTCCCAGCTGAGTTTGGACTTCGGCCATCACCTTGGGAAGAAGTTCCGTCACCGCCCCGTGAATTGCGTTGAACCAGGTCTGGGCCGCCGCAGGATCTTTTGCTCGCAGCACCGCAGTATGCTTGGCATCAGGTGAATGCAGTTCTAGATGTCTGCAATACAGAACACATGCGTTTACAGCGGGAAATCCCAGGATCTTCTTAGAATCCCCTGTTCATAGCTCTGGATTTTTAGGATATTTTGCCACACACAGTTGAATAAAAACTGTACATCTTTGGACTAATCTCCAGACAGATATAACAGACACAAATGAATGCAACTCTGTATTCATTAACCCCTTCTTCCCAGCCTTTTAAGAGATCGCAACACCGGAGCATCGTTACCTGCTTGCTCAGCTTCCGCACCATGTGATCACTGTGATTGGATGATTAGATAATTGGAAGCCCATCCTACCAGCTTCCAATTGTCAGTGACGGTGCTGTCAGAGTGCTGGGGGCATGCTGCCAACACAAAACAGGTATGTGTATACGTGGAGGCACAGAATACGGCCAATCTCTGTGACCAGAGACTGTGGACAGTACAGGAGATGACCAGAGACTGCGGACATAGTATAGGAGATGACCAGAGACTGCGGACACAGTACAGGAGATGACCAGAGACTGCGGACATAGTACAGGGGATGACCAGAGACTGTGGACATAGGACAGGAGATGACCAGAGACTGCGGACACGGTACAGGGGATGACCAGAGACTGTGGACATAGGACAGGAGATGACCAGAGACTGCGGACACGGTACAGGGGATGACCAGAGACTGCGGACACAGTACAGGGGATGACCAGAGACTGCGGACACGGTACAGGGGATGACCAGAGACTGCGGACACGGTACAGGGGATCACCAGAGACTGCGGACTAGAGATGAGCGAATTATTCAAAAATAATTCGGTTCGGCTGATTCGCCGAATTCGCCGAATAAATTTGCTTCGAGTCGAATATATTCGCTGCGAATTTAACTTATAAAAAGGGACACGTTTCTAGGCTTCAGAGAGCCTTTATATTAGTGCAGAACACTGTACCTTTAATTTAAAGATGCCCTTGGAGTACTGGGGAAGAGAAATAATACGGTCAGTCAGTATGACATGCAGATGAGTGCCGTCGATCTTAGAATCACCGCACACTTCACTCATTTTGGGCAGTCACGGGGCCAAACCAGAGTGTGGAGCATAGTACAGGGGTGGCGGTGGAGGGCATAGTAATGGGAGGCCATACAGCGGACCTATGACAAAATGGAACCCACAGCATAGTGTGATGGCACCAGAGACTGCTGAAAGTGGCACATGGCAGAGTGTGGCGATGGGAGACAGCAGCAATGGGAGGCCGTACAGGAGATACAGGGACCCATGACACAGTACTGGACCTGGCAGCAGCATGAGTACAGAGGCGGTACGGGGCACATGACAGGAGATTTTCCACGGGCTGGCGGAGCAGCATGAGGAGTCGGTACGGGGGCCCATGGCAGATTACGGGGCCTGGCAGCAGCATGAGGAGGCACTAGGTACAGGGGCCCATGGCAGATGGCGGAGCGTAAGCAGCTAAAATTGAAGGCCATACAGAGGGCCTATGTTAATGAAAGTCCCCCCCAGCAGCAGGAGCGTGGGGAGACGAACTATCAAGAGTCCAATGGCAGAGTGGCGGAGCAGAAGCAGCTTCAATTGAAGGCCATACACAGGCCCTATGAGGTTTTTAAAAGTCCCTCACAGTTAATTCCAATAACAAAACTCTACTCCTCCGTGCAATCTACTTACGAGACCCTGGGCAGGTCTGGGTCCAATTTGTGGTAGAGACTGGTTTTGTTCAGCCATGCTTGAGCGAGTAATAACAGGTCTGTGCTGCCCTTTGGTGTCTGGCTTTAATGCGCACAACCACTGAACGTCCCAGCGTTTGTCAACGATTTGCCGTTAAGTGATGCAAACCCCGCTGAACCACGTTCATGAGGAGCCGGTACAGGGGGCCATGAATCAGTATGGACCCTGGCAGCAGTGTGAGGAGACCCAAAAGTGGCACATGGCGCAGGGTGTGCGGTGTAGGCAAGCAGTATTCGGAAGCCATACACAGGCCTCGGTTAAAAAAGCGGAAGCCGTCAGCAGCGTGAGCAGACGACAGAGGCACATGGCGCAGGGTGGAGCGAGGAATAGGTAAGGACCTACAGGAGAGAAGAGCTAAGCGGCCGGCCCGGTATTCTGACATGGTGGCGGCAGAAATACGGGGACCGGCCACTTTACATTCGCTCCATAAGACGCACTGACATATTTCCCCCTTTTTGGGGGGGGGAAGTGCGTCTTATGGAGCGAAAAATACGGTATATACATACATCCGACAGGAAGGGTTAATAAATCTCGAAATGTGTGTTTTTTTAATGTCACTAGTGGAAGTGCCTGAAATTGATTTGGTATCAGCCTCTTACTATGCAGCAGCACTGGAAGAAGAAGGGGCAGAACCGAGAGCCAATCAGGTGTGCTGCATGCACATGTACCAACATAGAACACACTGATAGGAGAAGAGAGCAAAGAGATGACCTAATCAGTCTGCTGTTTGTGTTTCACCATCCAATCAGACGGTTGGGGGTGGACAGAGGACACCACTGTATTTCCTAACTGTAAGTAGTCTTGTCTGCTTGGCTGTGCTGTCTGGCAGAGCTATGGAAATCCCAGCAATGGATGAACAGATATAAAAATCTTCTGACAGGAAAACATTTTCTCATATCTGTATTTAGAGTCCAGCTTTCTAGGACTGTGAGTGTACTCCATGCACCTAGAGATGACAGGATCCACCCTAACTGCTTTAAGGAACAACATGTACTGTATATAATAACAAAAATAAATCCCATATAATAACCATTACAGTCTGCCTAAGGTGGCAACAAACAGGCCCAGAAATAAAAACTGGGCCCCCCATCTGTGGGAATACAAACCAACCAATGAGATGTAGATATGAGTGCGTTTTGTATGATTGGCGCTCTTGTTTCTTCCTATTATGTAAGTACCGGTCGGGTTTTAATAAAGAACATTTTTTATGGCAGAACATTATTGCAGATCCCTTTGGCTTTTCTTTGGAGAGACACTGAATAGTGAATTTGTGAGGAAGGTTTGATGTTTTTCTGCCCGGGTATATTGTGGCTCCTGGAGGTTGGACGTTCATATGGATATAGCCAGTGTTGCTGAAAGGAATATACCTCTATATATAATATATCTCTACAAATCTGAGGAACGGCTCATTCCAGACAAAGTGTAGAAAAACAGCGTACTTTGATTAAAAAAGCTCATTAGAGAGGAGAAAAATATATAAAGAAGTGCAGAAACTGATAGGCTGCTCAGCTAAAATGATCTCAAATGCTGTAAAATGGAAACCAAAACGTGAAAGTAGTAAACAGAAAACTGACATTTGAATGGATCGAATAATAGCCAAAATGGCAAAAGACAGCCAATGATCAGCTCCGGGTGATGAGATGAAGGAAGGTGTGACGTTCCCTGTGAGGACTGTTACAATTAGAAGACGCCTATGTGAAGCCAAGCTATCTGCAAGAAGTCCCGCAAAGTCCCACTGTTGGGAAAACGACATGTGCTGAAGAGGTTACAATTTACCAAAGAGCACATTGACTGGCCAAAAGAGAAATGGGGCAACATTTTGTGGACTGATGAAAGTAAGATTGTTCTTTTTGGATCTGCTGCAGACAGTTTGTCAGACGACCCCCAAACACTGAATTCAAGCCACAGTACACTGTGAAGACCGTGGAAGCATGGTGGTGCAAGCATCATGATATGGGGATGTTTCTCTATCATATTACGGTGTTGGGCCTATTTATCGCATACCAGGGATCATGGATCAGATTGAAAACACATCAGAATACTTGAAGAGGTCATGTTTTTTTTTTTGAACAGCCAAATATTCCCTTTTCTTCACTTTTTGTAAAGTAATAACAAAATTTGAAAAACATTTTTCTCTTTCTGTTTTGATTTGGAATAGACTGTGCAGTACACTCGTTGGAACATCTACAAACTACGGGACCTACGAATCTCCACAGGTGACACTTTAAAAAGCCTTCTACAGGTTACTAGTTTAGAGTGATGCAGGAGGTCTGGTGCTGGAATTATTGTTCTTGTTCTGACGTTCGTGGCGATACCTCACATGTATGGTGTGATCAACATTTACATATGTGTGCTGGATTTAGGTATGTGTATGTATTTGCACATGAGCACGGGGGGGGGGGGGGGGGGGGGGGTAAGGGAAGACACCTTTTTATTTTAAACTTTTTTTTTAACTGTCCCTTTTTTTTTTATACAACTTTATTGCTTTCACAAGAGATGTACAACATCCCTTGTGACAGCCCTGGGCTATGACAGTCCTCTTTATGGAGACACTCTGGCTCTATCAGACCCCAGATCTCTCCTCTGGCCTCCAATGCAGCTGATCAGACACATATGGGTCAGCACAGTAGCTGGTCGCCAACGGCCCAAGTAAAAACACAGAACCAGAACCAAAAGTGTACAAAAATCCTTGTTGCTTCCATTTTGTGATCCCACAGAGAGGGGAGGAACTACATCAGCTCCTTTCTCTGTGTGTATTGAAGTCGGTGCTGCCTGGTTGGAGCGGTCCCAGGATCCCCAATGGAATGAGAGAGCCAGGAAAGGAATTGGTGGCGGGGGAGGGGGGCGGGCATCCCTCCTCCTGTAGAAGAGATCGCAGTCATAACTGAAGGCATTGTTTTTCTATATATATTTGGAAATGGTGGTCCAGGCATCCTGCAGCCACATCATAGCCAGCGTGGTGGGAAGAACCATTGTTTGAGATGAGGAAGAAGGCAGTCAAACCCATCCAACCTGGTTGGCTGGAGAGCAGTAAAGCTGGCTATACACTAGTAGATTGTCAAACGTTCATCTGCAAATCCTTTGTACATGTGTTGACCGTTTTTACCATGACAGGTCCCCCCCCCCCCCCCCCCCCCCAATGGTGTGCAGTATTCAAAAATAGACTTTTGCTATTGGTAGGACCCCACATAAGACTCTTCAATTGCCATGGTAGGTACCCGGCCCCCCAAAGGTATACAGAACAAGCCTTTCCCATAGCAGGACCCCCAAAATAAGACCCCCAGCAGCACCAGAAAGAGATTTTTCCATGGCAGAACCTCCCAATAAGATTTTCTCATTACCATGGTAGGACTCCAACCTCCAATGACATACAGGATAAGACTTTCCATGGCGGAGCCTCCAAAGGGAAACTCTCTCATTGGCACAGCCAGACCTCCAATGGTATATAGAATTACGATTTTGCCATGGCAGGACCCCCAGTCCAAAACACTTTCCCAATGCTGATGGCAGGTCCCCCACCTCAATGACATGGCACCCCCCCCCCCCCAAAGGTACCAGAAGATGACTTTCCCATGGAAGGGCCACCCAGCAAGGGTCTTCCATTACAATGGTAGGACCCCAAATCCTCCACTGGTGTATGTTATTCAAAGCAGGACTTTGCCATGGCAGGACCCCTCCCAGCAAGACTCTCCCATTACAATGGAACCAGAACAAGACTTTCCCAGGGCAGGGACCTCCCAGAACGACTCTCCTATCACCATGGTAGGTCCCCCCCCCCCCCCCGGATGACATACAGAAAAAGAGACTTTCCCAGGGCAGGACCTCCAGAACGACTCTCCTATTACCATGGTAGGTCCCCCCCCTGGATTGACATACAGAAAAAAAGACGTTTACCATGGCAGAAAATAACCGTCTGGGTAAGACTTCCCCAATGCCATGGCAAGACCCCCAAAAAGATTCTGCCATGCCAGGTCCCCCCCCCCATGGTATACAGTATTCACAGTAGACTGAGGGGCCACTCCCCCTCATCAAACTTTTCCATTGCTGTGGCAACCCTCCCCCCTCCAATGGCAGCAGAATAGGACTCTGCCATGGCAGAGCCCCCAATACCATGGCACCCCCCCATCATACATGGTACTTACCCCATGCCCCCCATTTTCATGCCCCCTACACATATATTCCCCCATCCCATGCCATAGGTGGTTACTTACCCCACCATGTCCCCTACACATACA
Organism: Staurois parvus; assembly: GCA_951230385.1. Lineage (NCBI taxonomy): Eukaryota > Metazoa > Chordata > Amphibia > Anura > Ranidae > Staurois > Staurois parvus. The sequence continues at coordinate 12,394 of CATNWA010001983.1, read as the reverse complement.
CATACATGGCACCCCTCCATCCCATTGTCACAGGCGGTACTTAACCCCACCCATGTCCCTACACATACATGGCACCCCCCCCATCCCATGCCACAGGTGGGTACTATTACCCCCACACATGTCCTCCACGCATACTACGACCACCTCCATCTCACACTTGGTGGTACTTACCCCCCGCATGAACCCCTACACATACATGCCACCCCATCCCATGTCACAGGCTGGTACTTATCCCCCCCATGTCCCTACACATACATGCCCCCCCATCCCATGTCACAGGTGGTACGTTACCCCCTACAGTCCCCTACACATACATGGCACCCCCATCCCATGCCACAGGTGGTACTTACCCCCACATGTCCCCTACACATAAATGACCCCAGTTCCATGCCCATTAGGTGGTACTTACCCCCCCATGTCCCCTACACATACATGACCCCCGTTATCCCATGCACAGGTGGTACTTACCCCCCATGTCCCTCCTTACCACGACCCCCCCCATGGTGGTACCCCCCCCATACACATACATGACCCCCACATCGCATGCACAGGTGGTACTTACCCCCACCTTGTCCCCTACACATACATGCCCCCCCCATCCAACATGCACAGGTGGTACTTACCCCCCCCATGTCCCCTACACATATACATGCCCCCCCATCCCATGCCACAGGTGGTACTTACCCCCCCCCATGCACAGGTGTCCCCTACACATACATGCCCACCTCATCCCATGCCACAGGTGGTACTTACCCCCCCCCATGCCCCCTACACATACATGACCCCCCGTCCATGCCACAGGTGGTACTTACCCCCCCCCCCATGTCCCTACACATACATGCCCCCCCATCCCCAATGCCACAGGGGTACTTACCCCCCCATGTCCCCTACACATACATGCCCCCCATCCCATGTCACAGGGTGGTACTTACCCCCCCATGTCCCCTACACATACACATGCCCCCCCCATCCATGTCACAGGTGGTACTTACCCCCCCATGTCCCCTACACATACATGCCCCCCCATCCCATGTCACAGGTGGTACTTACCCCCCCATGTCCCCTACACATACATGCCCCCCCATCCCATGTCACAGGTGGTACTTACCCTCCAGGGTGACCTCCCTGCCCGCCCTCGTCACGTGTGTCATCCCGGAGGTCGGTGCCAGTGACGGAGAGGATGGCGCCCCCGACAGAGGGAGTTGGGTGAGGTCGGCGGCCAGCCCGCGGAAGATGTTGGAGATGAGGACGGGCATCTTGTTCTCCCGGCCCCCCTTCATGGATCCCCAGCCCGCCCGGCTCCACCACACCGCACCGTCCGCTTCTGGTTGGCGATGGCCTCGGGCTGGGGGGGGCTCGGAGGGGCCCCGGAACGATCCATTGGTCACCCCCCGTTGTCCCCGGACCGGTCCGCGCTCAGCACGGGGAGACCTCCGACAACTTCCCCCGCAACTGTGTATACCAACCGTCCCGGAGCAGCACCTCCACCCCGCCCTTCTACCGCCATCCCTCCATACTGAGCACACCGGGGAGGAGGGACCGACACCCCACCGGCACCCCGCCTTCTACCGCCATCCCTCCATACTGAGCACACCGGGGAGGAGGGACCCGACACCCCACGGCACCCCGCCTTTCTACCGCCATCCCTCCAACTACTGAGCACACCCTCCATATCTGAGCACACCGGTACCCGTGCCAGGCAGCTGGAATTCAAATGCAGTGAAAAACCGCATCCGCGCTGTGCCTGCTGTGCGCCCCGGAGGAGCCGATTCCAATTGCAGTTCCACCTCCAGCTTCTAAGCGTCGCTGTCCGCTCTTCGTCTTGGGGGATCGGCGGCTGTACAACTTACCTGTCCGCGGAGCCAGTGCAGCCCCCTCCCCCCCCGGGGATGTCACTACCTACCGGACACTACCCCCCCCCCCCCCCGGGATGTCACTGCCTACCATCAGAGCCCCACATCAGTGCCACCTACCATCAGTGCCCCACAATCAGTGCCGCCTGCCATCAGTGCCCCACATCAGTGCCGCCTAACCATCAGTGCCCCACATCCACATCAGTGCTGCCCACCATCAATGCCCATCAGTACAGCCTACTTTCCCGCCTACCATCAGTGCCCCACATCAGTGCCGCCTACCATCAGTGCCCCACATCAGTGCTGCCCACCATCAGTGCCGCCTACCATCAGTGCCCCCACAGCTGCCGGCCTTTCAGTGCCCCACATCAGTGCCGCCTACCATCAGTGCCCCACATCAGTGCCCCACCATCAGTGCCACCTACTATCAGTGCCCCACATCAGTGCCACCTACCATCAGTGCCCCACATCAGTGCCGCCTACCATCAGTGCCCCACATCAGTGCCGCCCACCATCAGTGCCCCACATCACACAGTGCCCCTACATCAGTGCCCCACATCAGTGCCGCCTACCACCATCAGTGCCCCTACCATCAGTGCCCCACATCAGTGCCACCCCTACCATCAGTGCCCCACATCAGTGCCGCCTACCATCAGTGCCCACATCAGTGCCCTACCATCAGTGCCATCAGTGCCCCATCATCAGTACAGCCTACTTCAGTGCCGCCTACCATCAGTGCCCATCATCAGTGCCAGCCTACCATCAGTGCCCCACATCAGTGCCCCCTACCATCAGTGCCCCACATCAGTGCTGCCTACCATCAGTGCCCCACATCATGTACCGCCTACCATCAGTGCCCCACATCAGTGCCCCATACCATCAGTGCCGCCCCATCAGTGCCCCACATCGTGCCGCCTACCATCAGTGCCCCACATCAGTGCCGCCTACCAGTCAGTGCCGCCTACCATCAGTGCCCCACATCAGTGCTGCCTACCCATCAGTGCCCCACATCATCAGTGCCGCCTACCATTCAGTGCCCCACACATCGGTGCCACCTACCATCAGTGCCCCACATCAGTGCCGCCTACCATCAGTGCCCCACATCAGTTCCGCCTACCATCAGTGCCGCCTACCATCAGTGCCCCACATCAGTTCCGCCTACCATCAGTGCCCCACATCAGTGCTGCCCACCATCAGTGCCTATCATCAGTACAGCCTACTTCAGTGCCCCACATCAGTGCCGCCTACCATCAGTGCCCCCACATCAGTGCCACCTACCATCAGTGCCCCACATCAGTGCCACCTACCATCAGTGCCCCACATCAGTGCTGCCCACCATCAGTGCCCCATCAGTACCCCTATTGTCAGTGCCCCATCATCAGTGCCCACATCAGTGCCGCCCACCATCAGTGCCCCACATCAGTGCAGCCTACTTTCAGTGCCCCACATCAGTGCCGCCCACCATCAGTGCCCATCATCAGTACAGCCTACTTTCAGTGCCGCCTACCATCAGTGCCCCACATCAGTGCCGCCTACCATCAGTGCCCCACATCAGTGCCGCCACCATCAGTGCCCCACATCAGTGCTGCCCCACCATCAGTGCCCCACATCAGTACAGCCTACTGTCAGTGCCGCCTACCATCAGTGCCCCACATCAGTGCCGCCCACCATCAGTGCCCCATCATCAGTACAGCCTACTTTCAGTGCCGCCTACCATACCCATCAGTGCCCCACATCAGTGCCCCTACCATCAGTTGCCTATCATCAGTGCCCCACATCAGTACAGCCTACATCAGTGCCGCCCCTACCATCAGTGCCCCACATCAGTGCCGCCTACCATCAGTGCCCCACATCAGTGCCGCCAGTCAGTGCCGCCTACCATCAGTGCCCCTACATCAGTCAGTGCCCGCCTACCATCAGTGCCCCACAGTGCTGCCCACCATCAGTGCCTATCATCAGTACAGCCTACTTTCAGTGCCGCCCACCATCAGTGCCCCACATCAGTTCCGCCTACCATCAGTGCCCCACATCAGTGCAGCCCACCATCAGTGCCCCACATCAGTGCCCCCACCATCAGTGCCTATCATCAGCCTACAGTGCCCCACATCAGTGCCGCCCACCATCAGTGCCCCACATCAGTGCCACCTACCATCAGTGTCCCACATCAGTGCCGCCTACCATCAGTGCCCCACATCAGTGCTGCCCACCATCAGTGCCCATCAGTACAGTGCCTACTTTCAGTGCCGCCTACCATCAGTGCCCCACATCAGTGCCACCTACCATCAGTGCCCCACATCAGTGCCGCCTACCATCAGTGCCCCACATCAGTGCTGCCCACCATCAGTGCCCATCAGTACAGCCTACTTTCAGTGCCGCCTACCATCAGTGCCAGCCTACCATCAGTGCCCCACATCAGTGCCCCACCATCAGTGTGCCTATCATCAGTGCAGCCTACCATCAGTGCCCCACATCAGTGCAGCCTACCATCAGTGCCCCACATCAGTGCCACCTACCATCAGTGCCCCACATCAGTGCCACCTACCATCAGTGCCCCACATCAGTGCCACCTACCATCAGTGCCCCACATCAGTGCTGCCCACCATCAGTGCCCATCATCAGTACAGCCTACTTTCAGTGCAGTGCCGCCCCCATCAGTGCCCCTATCAGTGCCGCCTACCAGTGCCCCACATCAGTGCCCCCACATCAGTGCCCCACATCAGTGCCCCCACCATCAGTGCCCATCAGTACAGTACAGCCTACATCAGTGCCGCCTACCATCAGTGCCCCACATCAGTGCCGCCCACCATCAGTGCCCACATCAGTGCCCCTACTCAGTGCCCCACATCAGTGCCCTACCATCAGTGCCCCACATCAGTGCCCCTACCATCAGTGCCCCTACCATCAGTGCCCCCCACATCAGTGCCCCCACCATCAGTGCCCACATACAGCCCTACTTCAGTGCCGCCCCCATCAGTGCCCCACATCAGTGCCACCCACCATCAGTGCCCATCATCAGTACAGCCCACTTTCAGTGCCGCCTACCCTCATCAGTGCCCCATCAGTGCCCCCACCATCAGTGCCCCACCATCAGTGCCCCCACATCAGTGCCCTACTTCAGTGCCGCCTACCATCAGTGCCCCACATCAGTGCCGCCTACCATCAGTGCCCCACATCATCAGTGGTGCCGCCTACATCAGTGCCCCACATCAGTGCCGCCTACCATCAGTGCCCCACATCAGTGCCGCCCTACCATCAGTGCCCATCATCAGTGCCGCCTACCATCAGTGCCCCCACATCAGTGCCGCCCACCATCAGTGCCCCATCATCAGTGCAGCCTACTTCAGTGCCGCCTACCATCAGTGCCCCACATCAGTGCCGCCCACCATCAGTGCCCCACATCACAGTGCCAGCCCTACCATCAGTGCCGCCTACCATCAGTGCCCCACATCAGTGCCCCCTACCATCAGTGCCCCACATCAGTGCCGCCCACCATCAGTGCCCCATCAGTGCCCCATCAGTGCTACCCACCATCAGTGCCCATCAGTACAGCCTACTACAGTGCCGCCTACCATCAGTGCCCCACATCATCAGTGCCGCCTACCATCAGTGCCCCACATCAGTGCCCCCTACATCAGTGCCCCCACATCAGTGCCCCATCATCATCAGTGCCTACTCATCAGTGCCCCTACCATCAGTGCCCTGCCCATCAGTGCCGCCCACCATCAGTGCCCCACATCAGTGCCCCCTACCATCAGTGCAGCCTACATCAGTGCCGCCTACCATCAGTGCCCCACATCAGTGCCGCCTACCATCAGTGCCCCACATCAGTGCCGCCTACCATCAGTGCCCCACATCAGTGCCCCCATCAGTGCCCCCTACATCAGTGCCCCCACCATCAGTGCCCCCACATCAGTGCCCCTACCATCAGTGCCCATCAGTGCCCCACATCAGTGCCGCCTACATCAGTGCCCCTACCATCAGTGCCCCACATCAGTGCCCCCATCATCCCAGTGCCAGTACCACTTTCAGTGCCGCCCCCATCAGTGCCCCCACCATCAGTGCCGCCTACCATCAGTGCCCCACATCAGTGCCGCCCCACATCAGTGCCCCACATCAGTGCCCCCACCATCAGTGCCATCAGTGCGCCCCATCAGTGCCGCCTACCATCAGTGCCCCCATCATGCCGCCCCACCATCAGTGCCCCACATCAGTGCCGCCCACCATCAGTGCCCATCATCAGTACAGCCTACTTTCAGTGCCCCTACCATCAGTGCCCCATCAGTGCCGCCCCCCCATCAGTGCCCCACATCAGTGCCGCCTACCATCAGTGTGCCGCCTACCATCAGTGCCCCACATCAGTGCCGCCTACCATCAGTGCCCCACATCAGTGCCGCCTACCATCAGTGCCCCACATCAGTGCCCCACCTCATCAGCCGCCTACCATCAGTGCCCCACATCAGTGCCTACCCAGTGCCCACATCAGTGCCGCCCACCATCAGTGCCCCACATCAGTGCCCCACCATCAGTGCCCCCACCATCAGTGCCCATCGTACAGCCTACTTTCAGTGCCGCCTACCATCAGTGCCCCATCATCAGTGCCGCCTACCATCAGTGCCCCACATCAGTGCCCCTACCATCAGTGCCCACATCAGTGCTGCCTACCATCAGTGCCCCACATCAGTGCCGCCCACCATCAGTGCCCCACATCAGTGCCCCCCCATCAGTGCCCCACATCAGTGCCCTACCATCAGTGCCCCACATCAGTGCCGCCCACATCAGTGCAGCCTACATTTAGTGCCGCCTACCATCAGTGCCCCATACATCAGTGCCCCCATCAGTGCCGCCCACCATCAGTGCCCCCATCATCAGTGCCGCCTACCATCAGTGCCCTACCATCAGTGCCCCCATCAGTGCCGCCTACCATCAGTGCCCCACATCAGTGCCCCCACCATCAGTGCCCCACATCAGTGCCCCCCACCATCAGTGCCCATCATCAGTATCAGTGCCCCACTTTTAGTGCCGCCTACCATCAGTGCCCCACATCAGTGCCGCCCCCCATCAGTGCCCCACATCAGTGCCCCCACATCAGTGCCGCCTACCATCAGTGCCCCACATCAGTGCCGCCTACCATCAGTGCCCCCCATCAGTGCCCCTACCATCAGTGCAGCCTACCATCAGTGCCCCACATCAGTGCCGCCTACAATCAGTGCCCCCATCAGTGCCACCTACCATCAGTGCCCCACATCAGTGCCCCCACCATCAGTGCCCCTACCATCAGTGCCCCATCATCAGTGCCGCCCCCCATCAGTGCCGCCCCCATCAGTGCCCCACATCAGTGCCGCCCTACCATCAGTGCCCCACATCAGTGCCCCACATCAGTGCCCCCCACCATCAGTGCCCCCACATCAGTGCCCATCATCAGTGCCGCCTACCATCAGTGCCCCACATCAGTGCCGCCTACCATCAGTGCCCCACATCAGTGCCCCCACCATCAGTGCCATCAGTACAGCCTACTTTCAGTGCCGCCTACCATCAGTGCCCCACATCAGTGCCGCCTACCATCAGTGCCCCACATCAGTGCCGCCCCACCATCAGTGCCCCACCATCAGTCAGTCAGTGCCGCCTACCTACCATCAGTGCCCCCCATCAGTCAGTGCCGCCCCATCAGTGCCCACATCAGTGCCGCCTACCATCAGTGCCCCACATCAGTGCCCCACATCAGTGCCGCCTACCATCAGTGCCCCACATCAGTGCCCCAGTGCCCTCATGCCGCCTACCATCAGTGCCCCACATCAGTGCCCCCACCATCAGTGCCCCATCATCAGTACAGCCTACTTTAGTGCCGCCTACCATCAGTGCCCCACATCAGTGCCGCCTACCATCAGTGCCCCACATCATCAGTGCCCCTACCATCAGTGCCGCCTACCATCAGTACAGCCTACCATCAGTGCCCCACATCAGTGCCGCCTACCATCAGTGCCCCACATCAGTGCCCCTACATCAGTGCCCCACATCAGTCCGCCCCATCAGTGCCCCTACATCAGTGCCCCCCACCATCAGTGCCCTCACCTACCATCAGTGCTGCCCACCATCATCAGTGCCCATCATCAGTGCAGCCTACTTTCAGTGCCGCCTACCACCATCAGTGCCGCCCCACCATCAGTGCCCCACATCAGTGCCGCCTACAATCAGTGCCCAGTGCCCATCAGTGCCCCCATCAGTGCCCCCACCATCAGTGCCCCACATCAGTGCCCCCACATCAGTGCAGTGCCGCCTACCATCAGTGCCCCATCAGTACAGCCTACAGTGCCCCCACCATCAGTGCCCCACATCAGTGCCCCTACCACCATCAGTGCCCCACATCAGTGCCCCTACCATCAGTGCCCCACATCAGTGCCGCCCACCATCAGTGCCCATTATCAGTGCAGCCTACTTTCAGTGCCCCTACCATCAGTGCCCCACATCAGTGCCACCTACCATCAGTGCCCCACATCAGTGCCCCCACCATCAGTGCCCCACATCAGTGCCGCCCACCCCCATCAGTGCCCCACATCAGTGCCCCCCCATCAGTGCCCCACATCATCAGTGCCGCCTACCATCAGTGCCCCACATCAGTGCCGCCCACCATCAGTGCCCACACATCAGTACCCCTACTTCAGTGCCGCCCCCATCAGTGCCCCCCATCAGTGCCCCACATCAGTGCCCCCACCATCAGTGCCCATCAGTACAGCCTACCACCATCAGTGCCCCTACCATCAGTGCCCCACCATCAGTGCCGCACCATCAGTGCCCCCATCAGTGCCCCACATCAGTGCCACCTACCATCAGTGCCCCACATCAGTGCCCCTACCATCAGTGCCCCACATCAGTGCCGCCTACCATCAGTGCCCCTACATCAGTGCCCCCCATCAGTGCCCCATCAGTGCCGCCCACCATCAGTGCCCCACATCAGTGCAGCCTACATCAGTGCCCCTATCATCAGTGCCCCCCACATCAGTGCCGCCTACCATCAGTGCCCCCATCAGTTCCGATCAGCCTACCATCAGTGCCGCCTACCATCAGTGCCCCACATCAGTGCCGCCCACCATCAGTGCCCCACATCAGTGCCCCTACATTTCAGTGCCGCCTACCATCAGTGCCCCCACATGCAGCCTACCATCAGTGCCGCCCACCATCAGTGCCTACCATCAGCCTACATCAGTGCCGCCTACCATCAGTGCCCCCTACCATCAGTGCCGCCTACCATCAGTGCCCCACATCAGTGCCGCCCACCATCAGTGCCCCACATCAGTGCCTACATCAGTGCCCCCACATCAGTGCCCCACATCAGTGCCGCCTACCATCAGTGCCACCTACCATCAGTGCCGCCTACCATCAGTGCCCCACATCAGTGCCCCTACCATCAGTGCCCCACATCAGTGCCGCCTACCATCAGTGCCCCACATCATCAGTGCCGCCTACCATCAGTGCCCCCCATCAGTGCCGCCCCCACATCAGTGCCCCACATCAGTGCCCCTACCATCAGTGCCCCCTACCATCAGTGCCCCACATCAGTGCCCCACCTACCATCAGTGCCGCCTACCATCAGTGCCCCACATCAGTGCCGCCCACATCATCAGTGCCCCACATCAGTGCCGCCTACTTCAGTGCCCCATCAGTGCCGCCTACCATCAGTGCATCAGTGCCCCACATCAGTGCCGCCTACCATCAGTGCCCATCAGTGCCATCAGTGCCACCTACCATCAGTGCCCCTACCATCAGTGCCCCTACCATCAGTGCCCCTACATCAGTGCCCCTACATCAGTGCCCCACATCAGTGCCCCACATCAGCCCACCATCAGTGCCCCACATCAGTGCCGCCTACCATCAGTGCCCATCATCAGAGCCCCCCAGTGCCCATCAGTGCTGCCCCACCATCAGTGCCCATCAGTACAGCCTACCATCAGTGCCACCTACCATCAGTGCCCCACATCAGTGCCGCCTACCATCAGTGCCCATCATCAGTGTCCCCCCCATCAGTGCCGCCTACCATCAGTGCTGCCCACCATCAGTGCCCATCATCAGTACCCCTACCATCAGTGCCGCCTACCATCAGTGCCGCCTACCATCAGTGCCCCACATCAGTGCCGCCTACATCAGTGCCCAACATCAGTGCCGCCTACCATCAGTGCCCCACATCAGTGCCGCCTACCATCAGTGCCCCAGTGCCACCATCAGTGCCGCCTACCATCAGTGCCCTACCATCAGTACAGCCCCCCATCAGTGCCGCCCACCATCAGTGCCCCTACACATCATCAGTGCCGCCTACCATCAGTGCCCCACATCAGTGCCCTACCATCATCAGTGCCCCACATCAGTGCCGCCCACCATCAGTGCCCCTTATCAGTACAGCCTACTTTCAGTGCCCCTACCATCAGTGCCCCACATCAGTGCCGCCTACCATCAGTGCCCCACATCAGTGCCTGCCTACCATCAGTGCCCCACCATCAGTGCCGCCCACCATCAGTGCCCACCTACATCAGTGCCGCCTACCATCAGTGCCCCACATCAGTGCCCTACCATCAGTGCCCCACATCAGTGCCGCCCACCATCAGTGCCCATCATCAGTACAGCCCCTACCATCAGTGCCGCCCCCCATTAGTGCCCCCCTACCATCAGTGCCCCACATCAGTGCCGCCCACATCAGTGCCCCATCATCAGTACAGCCTACTTTAAATCCGTGCCTACCATCAGTGCCCCACATCAGTGCCGCCTACCATCAGTGCCCCCTACATCAGTGCCCCACATCAGTGCCATACCATCAGTGCCCCACATCAGTGCCACCTACCATCAGTGCCCCACATCAGTGCCGCCTACCATCAGTGCCCCACATCAGTGCCGCCCCACACATCAGTGCCCCACATCAGTGCCGCCCACCATCAGTGCCCCACATCAGTGCCGCCTACCATCAGTGCCCCTACCATCAGTGCCCCACATCAGTGCCCCTACCATCAGTGCCGCCCCACATCAGTGCCCCTACATCAGTGCCCCACATCAGTGCCGCCTACCATCAGTGCCCCACATCAGTGCCGCCCTACCATCAGTGCCCCACCATCAGTGCCCCTACCATCAGTGCCCCACCATCAGTGCCCCACATCAGTGCCGCCTACCATCAGTGCCCACATCAGTGCCGCCTACCATCAGTGCCGCCTACCATCAGTGCCCCACATCAGTGCCGCCTACCATCAGTGCCCCACATGTGCCGCCTACCATCAGTGCCCCACATCAGTGCCGCTACATCAGTGCCCCACATCAGTGCCGCCCACCATCAGTGCCCCACATCAGTGCCCCTACCATCAGTGCCCCTCACCATCAGTGCCCCTACCATCAGTGCCCCACCATCAGTGCTGCCCCACATCAGTGCCCCACCCCATCAGTGCCCCACCCACATCAGTGCCAGCCTACAATCAGTGCCCCACATCAGTGCCGCCTACATCAGTCAGTGGCCACATCAGTGCCGCCTACCATCAGTGCCCCACATCAGTGCCGCCTACCACCATCATTAGTGCCCCACATCAGTGCCCCACATCAGTGCTGCCCACCATCAGTGCCCCATCATCAGTGCCGCCCCCATCAGTGCCGCCTACCATCAGTGCCCCCCATCATCAGTGCCGCCACACATCAGTGCCCCAGTGCCCCATCAGTGCCCCTACCATCATGCTGCACCATCAGTCATCATCAGTGCCCCCTATCATCAGTGCCGCCTACCATCAGTGCCCCACATCAGTGCTGCCCACCATCAGTGCCCCTACCATCAGTGCCCCACCATCAGTGCCCCACCCAGTGCCCACATCAGTGCCCCTACATCATCAGTGCCCACCTACCATCAGTGCCCCAGTGCACCCCTACCATGCCGCCTACCATCAGTGCCCCACATCAGTGCCGCCTACCATCAGTGCCCCACATCAGTGCCGCCTACCATCAGTGCCCCATCATCAGTGCCCCACATCAGTGCCGCCCACACATCAGTGCCCACATCAGTACAGCCTACCATCAGTGCCCCACATCAGTGCCGCCTACCACATCAGTGCCGCCTACCATCAGTGCCCACATCAGTGCCGCCTACCATCAGTGCCCACTCATCAGTGCCGCCTACCATCAGTGCCTACCATCAGTGCCGCCTACCATCAGTGCCCCAGTGCTCCCCCATCAGTCAGTGCCGCCAACCATCAGTGCCGCACCATCAGTGCCCCCTACCTACATCAGTGCCGCCTACCATCAGTGCCCACATCAGTGCCGCCTACCATCAGTGCCCCACATCAGTGCCGCCTACCATCAGTGCCATCAGTGCCCCCACATCAGTGCCGCCCTACCATCAGTGCCCATCAGTGCCGCCCCCATCAGTGCCGCCTACCATCAGTGCCCCCTACCATCAGTGCCCCTACCATCAGTGCCCCACATCAGTGCCGCCTACCATCAGTGCCCCACATCAGTGTGCCCTTACCATCAGTGCCCCACATCAGTTGCCGCCTACCATCAGTCAGTGCCCCTACCATCAGTGC
>CATNWA010001982.1:0-15578 GCA_951230385.1 Staurois parvus | reverse complement strand
TCCACCACGGCAGAGGTGGGGCCTGATCCACTTGTCCACCGAGCAGTCAGGGTGGGAGCCGATCCATCGTACCCACAAAAGCAGTGTGGGAGCCTATCCACTGACTACCTAAGGAAGGGGTGGGGGGCCTGATCGTTACCACCAATGGAAGGGGTGGGCGTTAAGGCCGTGATCTACGTACCACCAATGGAAGGGGTAAAGGCCCGCATCACTGACGTTACCATGACATGCCGTAAAGCACTGTTTTTTTTGGGGGGGGGGCGTGGGTTCACATATATAGGACTGTGACGGATGTTGGTGATGACCGCTTTCCTGGCCCTCTCAGGCATTCCGTGTGTGCCGTGTTTTATAGCATCTTTCTTCTGTAATTATTGTCCTTTATGTATGTGAATGGGCATATACTTCTTCTGTTCCTATCACATGGCACGTTTGGTTTACACAAAGAGTACTTTTTAGTTATATCATCTGGCCAGAAAGGAAAAGTCTTCATCAGGGAAGTTTTCAATCTGTCATTTTTGGGCGAGCAAGAAATAACAAGCCTGTCCCACCACGACAAAGGTAAGTACTCTAATTTTAGGGTCAGGACCTACACTAAAACTAATGCTAACCATCACCTACTCTGATGCTAGTCATCTCGCTTTTTCTATTGTGGATGTGTGTTTGTAAGGAGGGCCTAGATTTATAATATACGTGTATGTGATTCTGCTCTATACATAGATGTGTTTGTTGGTCTGCGCAATGCTCATGGTGTTTACATCAGTCGGTTAGTGTAAATGGATGGACCGTCTGTCTGTGTCTGCAGGGTCAGTGAATGGCAGTCATTGTATGCAAGTCAATGCGTGTTTGTCCGGTTGGAGTGGAACTAAATTCTCCATTCTTGGGCTTGGGTGTCCGGGAATATTGCGCAGCACGCATGATCTTCTGAGTTGCCAGTCAGTTCAGACCTCTCATCATTAGTCGGTGGGGAGAATGATGTCACTCCCACGTGAGTGGTGAAAAACGTTGAGGTGTACAATTATTTGAACCCTTTTTCAAGCGGGGTCGCCGGGCCCTTTTAATGCAGGTTTTGATTGCCAGGAAGCAGGGGCGGGATTTAGGGTCATGTGACCACCTAGTGGGGTGTGACAAAAACGACGTTACGGCATTTGTCCACATGATCGAGAAAGGTCCCGATCGAAAAAAAAGATCAGGATCTTTCCCATGAGTACTGGGGAGTAGGATGTGTGCATGGGGACTCTCCCTACTGATTTGCGTGTATATGCGGGTGAAAGGGCCGTGATGTGGAAATGTAAAACAGCATCTAGTTGCGGGTGCATGGGCAGATAAATTGGGTGGCTTCTTCAGAGCTAGTGCCAACCACGTAGAGGTAGGGTCCTTGTCCGGACTTGTTCCACCATCGGCAGAGGTGGGGCCTGATCCACTGGTCCACCGCAGCAGGGGTGGGGAGACGATGACACGTACCCACAAAAGCTAGGGGTGGGAGAAGCCCTATCCACTGGTATCCTACCATACGGAAGGGGTTCGGGGTGCCTGATCCGCTGTACCACCAATGGATGAAGGGGTGGTGGGCCCTGACTAACGTAGCCACCAATGGAAGGGGTACAAGGCACGCATCACTGGACTTACTCCATGACATGCGTAAAAGCACTGTTTTTTGGGGGGGTTACACTATAGGACTGTGACGGATGTTGGTGATGACCGGACTTTCGGGGGGGTCTGGCCTCTCAGGCATTCCGGATGTGCTGCTCCGTGTCGTTATATTAGCATCTTTCTTCTGTATTTGTTGTCTTTAATGTATGTGAATGCAATGATACTTCTCTTCTGTTCACTAACACATGTGCACTTTGGTTACACAAAGAAGAATCTTTTAGTTATATCTTTCTGGCCAGAAAGGAAAAGGTCTATATCAGGGAAGTATTAATCTGTCATTTTTGGCTAGAAGATAAACAAGCCTGCCCTCAACACGACAAGGTAGACTCTAATAGGGCAGGACCTACACTAAACTATGCTAACCCCTCACCTACTCGATGCTAGTCATCGCTTTTCTATTGTTTGATGTGTTTTTGTAGGAGGCCTCATTTTATATCTTGTATGTGATATTGCTAATATACTAGAGTGTTTGTTGGTCTGCATCTCACTGGGTGTTTACATCAGTCGGTTAGTGTACGTCTGACTGTCGTCGTTTGTCTTGTGCTGCTGCAGGTCAGTGAATGGCAGTCTATTGTTATGCAATGTCAATGCGTGTTTGTCCGTTGGAGTGGAACTAAATTTCATCATAGGCAGTCAGGACGCATATGTGGTGCAATCAATGCGTTTTGCCGTTGCAGGCTATTATCCATACTTGGTGTGGCAAAGTCTTGCAGCAAAGATCTTCTGAATGCCAGTCTTCAGACCTCATCCAGTCCGGTGGGAGATGATGGTCACTCCCACGTGGAGTGAAAACGCTGAGGTGTACAATTATTAACCGTTTCAAGCCGGACATCCTCCCGGCCAGGTTTTAAAGGTGTCTGATGCCAGGAAGACAGTGGTGGCAGGGATTTAGGGTCAGTGTGACCACCGGTTGGACACGACGTTACGGCTGTCACATTGATCGAGAAATAAGGTCCCGAAGATCGAAAAAATAGGAGATTCAGGACCTTTCCATGAGTACTGGACATTTGTGTCCAACTACTGAGCGATGTATATGCGGTGAAGGGACCCGTGATGTGGAGGGACTATACATCATTGTATGGAAAACATTATGGGCTTCGCTGATCCGTCTGCCATCATGGCGGTCGGTTAGGGCCTGGGGACTTGTCCTCCACTGTAAGTGTCAGGTCTGACTCATACTTGGAGTATGGTATGGAGCAATGTTCATCGGTAGGGTTTAAGCATGTTGGGTGAGCAATCCAATCTACTTGGGTTTCCGGCACTTCTTGCAGGGGCATGATCTGCGGAACAGTCTTGACCATCATTGGGTGCGCTTGGGACCTGATAGGACCGGCTCCCACATGAGCTGGAAACGCTGAGGAAAGGCAATTCATACACTTGGATCCATGACTCTCGAAGGAGAGTTTACGTGTGCGCAGGAGGGGGTTACACGATAGGATGTGACCACACGTGGTGAATGTACGCTTTCAGCTGTCGCTGTCGATGGAAGAACAAAGAAGCTATGGATTTCCAAGATTAAGGCACTTGATAGACTGAATAGACTCAGTATTCAGGAAATGAATAGCTTCTGTCTGAAGTATCACGGCTCATGGGATGGTTAACAAGAGTCCTAGATAGCACAGCTGCCTAGAAAGGAATGGGTCCTGATTGCATCGATGGGAGGGATGCCATAGAATTGGCATGAGTTTTGGCTAAAGATAAATCATTCTCTGGAGGGCTCCAGCGTACGACAATGGTAAACTCTATCAGGCGACATCCGACACTAAGGAACATATGCTTAAATGACCGGTCGATCCTCCTCGATCTATTCGTAGTCCTATCGTGAGGCTTCATCCACCATTGGTAAGGTTTTGGATTGCCTGTGTATATGTCTAGAAGAGTGTGAGCCTGATCTCGTGACTATAATCTTTGTATTCGGGCGGATCGCTCAGGGGCCTGTATTAGTACACATTTTATCAGACTCATAGTGTACGAGCTGGTTTGCGCATGTTACTGACATGGCTGGGCGGCAGTGCAAACAATCACGGTATGCAAGCACTTGTTTACATGGGATGTGTGGAATTAAATTCTCCATACTTGGTGTGGTGTTGCAGCTTCTTGATTTCTGAGTGCCAGTCTTTGCCTTCAGTGCTCAGCTGTAGCATCGGTGTGGAATATGTCACTCCCACGTGCAGGTGAAAAGTGCTAGGTGTACATTATGTAACTGGTTTCAAGACGTGATCCGGCCCGGGCAACTATCAATGAATAGGTTTCTTTCATACCAGGAAAGCGCAGGGGGGCGATTTAGTGTCATAACAATGACCATACTTAGTGACACACGTGTTCAGGCTGTCACTTCATCGAGAACATTCCCGATCGAAAAAGAGATCAGTACAGTTTAATAGATTATTACTGGAATGCCTGTCTGGGGACTCCCTACTGAAGAATGGTATATGTCGTAAGGGCCACGTTGATGTGGGTAAGAGGAAAAAAGCATTCCATGGCATGAAATATGGGGGCTTCTATAATTAAGCCAACCATAGGCAGAGGTAGGGCCTTGTCCCACCTTTCCACCACCGGGCAGAAGATAAGTGGGGCCCTGAAAACTTGTCCGCCTCTCCTAGGTTATGGACCGATCCACATACCCACCATAAAGCAGGGGTGGGAGCCGTATCCTAATATACGGAATGGTATTAAAAGCTCGGTACCCAAAATTATTCAAGGGTCATTGAGTAATGATCTACGTGAACACCATGCAATATAAAGGCCGCATCACTGAACTTACATGACATTCTAATGCATCTTTTTTGTCAAAATTACTTACACCCATATACTGTGAAGGATTTTTCGACCAAGTTTCCTGGCCTCTCAGTATTTCTCGTGTGTGCCGGTGTTTCCTAGCGAGACTCCATGAATCTGGCAGCTGTACCATTATATAATACATGTGACTGAGTGCATATTTACTTCTTCTGAAAGCCCCCTCAATATGGCACGTTGGTTACTCAGATGGGTCTTTAGGCATAGGTAATATCTAAAAATAGGAAACAGTCTTAATTTAAGGGACAGTATTCAAGGTCTGTCATTTTTGGCTGAAAAATTAACAAGCCTGCCCCCACCACGCAAGCTGTAGACTCTAATAGGGCAGGCTCCACTAAATATGGCTAACCTCACCTACTCGATGCTAGTTCATCGCTGTTCTATTGTTGGATGTGTGTTTGTAGGAGGCCGCATGTTATATCTTGTGATGTGCAGCTCTATACTAGAGATGTTTGTTGGTCTGCATCTCATGGTGTTTACATCAGGTCGGTTAGTGTCGTCTGGACGTCCGTCTGTGCTGCTGCAGGTCAGTGAATGGCAGTCATTGTATGCAAGTCAATGCGTGTTTGTCCGTTGGAGTGGAACTAAATTTCTCCATACTTGGGTGTCGCGGCAATATTGCAGCAGCATGAATCTTCTGAGTGCCAGTCTTCAGACCTCATCATTAGTCGTGGGAGATGATGTCACTCCCACGTGAGGTGAAAACGCTGAGGTGTACAATTATTAACCCTTTCAAGCCGGCTCCTCCCGGCCCCTTTAAGAGGTTTCTCTGATGCCAGGAAGCAGGGCGGGATTTAGGGTCATGTGACCACCGTGACACGACGTTACGGCTGTCACATGATCGAGAAAGGTCCCGATCGAAAAAGGAGATCAGGACCTTTCCATGAGTACTGGACATGTGTGCTGGGACTCCCTACTGAGCGATGTATATGCGGTGAAGGGCCGTGATGTGGAAATGTAAAACAGCATCCTAGTTATCATGGCAGAAAATGGGGGCTTCTTCACTAGCCAACCACGGCAGAGGTAGGGCCTTGTCCACTTGTCCACCACGGCAGAGGTGGGGCCTGATCCACTTGTCCACCGCAGCAGGGTGGGAGCCGATCCACGTACCCACAAAAGCAGGGGTGGGAGCCTATCCACTGACTACCTACGGAAGGGGTGGGGGCCTGATCCGCGTACCACCAATGGAAGGGGTGGGGGCCTGATCTACGTACCACCAATGGAAGGGGTAAAGGCCGCATCACTGACTTACCATGACATGCGTAAAGCACTGTTTTTTTTTGGGGGGGTTACACTATAGGACTGTGACGGATGTGGTGATGACCGCTTTCCTGGCCTCTCAGGCATTCCGTGTGTGCCGTGTTTATAGCATCTTTCTTCTGTAATTATTGTCTTTATGTATGTGAATGCATATACTTCTTCTGTTCCTATCACATGGCACTTTGGTTACACAAAGAGTCTTTTAGTTATATCATCTGGCCAGAAAGGAAAGTCTTCATCAGGGAAGTATTCAATCTGTCATTTTTGGCTAGAAGATAACAAGCCTGCCCACCACGACAAGGTAGACTCTAATAGGGCAGGACCTACACTAAACTATGCTAACCTCACCTACTCGATGCTAGTCATCGCTTTTCTATTGTTGGATGTGTGTTTGTAGGAGGCCTCATTTTATATCTTGTATGTGATCTGCTCTATACTAGAGTGTTTGTTGGTCTGCATCTCACTGGTGTTTACATCAGTCGGTTAGTGTACGTCTGGACGTCCGTCTGTGCTGCTGCAGGTCAGTGAATGGCAGTCATTGTATGCAAGTCAATGCGTGTTTGTCCGTTGGAGTGGAACTAAATTCTCCATACTTGGGTGTCCGGCAATATTGCAGCAGCATGATCTTCTGAGTGCCAGTCTTCAGACCTCATCATTAGTCGGTGGGAGATGATGTCACTCCCACGTGAGGTGAAAACGCTGAGGTGTACAATTATTAACCCTTTCAAGCCGGCTCCTCCCGCCCTTTAAGAGGTTTCTGATGCCAGGAAGCAGGGCGGGATTTAGGGTCATGTGACCACCGTGACACGACGTTACGGCTGTCACATGATCGAGAAAGGTCCCGATCGAAAAAGGAGATCAGGACCTTTCCATGAGTACTGGACATGTGTGCTGGGACTCCTACTGAGCGATGTATATGCGGTGAAGGGCCGTGATGTGGAAATGTAAAACAGCATCCTAGTTATCATGGCAGAAAATGGGGGCTTCTTCACTAGCCAACCACGGCAGAGGTAGGGCCTTGTCCACTTGTCCACCACGGCAGAGGTGGGGCCTGATCCACTTGTCCACCGCAGCAGGGTGGGAGCCGATCCACGTACCCACAAAAGCAGGGTGGGAGCCTATCCACTGACTACCTACGGAAGGGGTGGGGGCCTGATCCGCGTACCACCAATGGAAGGGGTGGGGGCCTGATCTACGTACCACCAATGGAAGGGGTAAAGGCCGCATCACTGACTTACCATGACATGCGTAAAGCACTGTTTTTTTGGGGGGGGTTACACTATAGGACTGTGACGGATGTGGTGATGACCGCTTTCCTGGCCTCTCAGGCATTCCCGTGTGTGCCGTGTTTATAGCATCTTTCTTCTGTAATTATTGTCTTTATGTATGTGAATGCATATACTTCTTCTGTTCCTATCACATGGCACTTTGGTTACACAAAGAGTCTTTTAGTTATATCATCTGGCCAGAAAGGAAAGTCTTCATCAGGGAAGTATTCAATCTGTCATTTTTGGCTAGAAGATAACAAGCCTGCCCACCACGACAAGGTAGACTCTAATAGGGCAGGACCTACACTAAACTATGCTAACCTCACCTACTCGATGCTAGTCATCGCTTTTCTATTGTTGGATGTGTGTTTGTAGGAGGCCTCATTTTATATCTTGTATGTGATCTGCTCTATACTAGAGTGTTTGTTGGTCTGCATCTCACTGGTGTTTACATCAGTCGGTTAGTGTACGTCTGGACGTCCGTCTGTGCTGCTGCAGGTCAGTGAATGGCAGTCATTGTATGCAAGTCAATGCGTGTTTGTCCGTTGGAGTGGAACTAAATTCTCCATACTTGGGTGTCCGCAATATTGCAGCAGCATGATCTTCTGAGTGCCCAGTCTTCAGACCTCATCATTAGTCGGTGGGAGATGATGTCACTCCCACGTGAGGTGAAAACGCTGAGGTGTACAATTATTAACCCTTTCAAGCCGGCTCCTCCCGGCCCTTTAAGAGGTTTCTGATGCCAGGAAGCAGGGCGGGATTTAGGGTCATGTGACCACCGTGACACGACGTTACGGCTGTCACATGATCGAGAAAGGTCCCGATCGAAAAAGGAGATCAGGACCTTTCCATGAGTACTGGACATGTGTGCTGGGACTCCCTACTGAGCGATGTATATGCGGTGAAGCGGTGAAGGGCCCGTGATGTGGAAATGTAAAACAGCATCCTAGTTATCATGGCAGAAAATGGGGGCTTCTTCACTAGCCAACCACGGCAGAGGTAGGGCCTTGTCCACTTGTCCACCACGGCAGAGGTGGGGCCTGATCCACTTGTCCACCGCAGCAGGGTGGGAGCCGATCCACGTACCCACAAAAGCAGGGGTGGGAGCCTATCCACTGACTACCTACGGAAGGGGTGGGGGCCTGATCCGCGTACCACCAATGGAAGGGGTGGGGGCCTGATCTACGTACCACCAATGGAAGGGGTAAAGGCCGCATCACTGACTTACCATGACATGCGTAAAGCACTGTTTTTTTTTTGGGGGGGTTACACTATAGGACTGTGACGGATGTGGTGATGACCGCTTTCCTGGCCTCTCAGGCATTCCGTGTGTGTGCCGTGTTTATAGCATCTTTCTCTGTAATTATGTAATTATGTGTCTTGAATGTAATGATGTGAATTTATGGTATGTACTTCTTCTGTGTCCTATCACATGGCACTTTGGTTACACAAAGAGTCTTTTAGTTATATCATCTGGCCAGAAAGGAAAGTCTTCATCAGGGAAGTATTCAATCTGTCATTTTTGGCTAGAAGATAACAAGCCTGCCCCACCACGACAAGGTAGACTCTAATAGGGCAGGACCTACACTAAACTATGCTAACCTCACCTACTCGATGCTAGTCATCGCTTTTTCTTGTTGGATGTGTGTTTGTAGGAGGCCTCATTTTATATCTTGTATGTGATCTGCTCTATACTAGAGTGTTTGTTGGTCTGCATCTCACTGGTGTTTACATCAGTCGGTTAGTGTACGTCTGGACGTCCGTCTGTGCTGCTGCAGGTCAGTGAATGGCAGTCATTGTATGCAAGTCAATGCGTGTTTGTCCGTTGGAGTGGAACTAAATTCTCCATACTCCATACTTGGGTGTCCGTTGGAGTGCAAATTCTCCATATTGCAGCAGCATGATCTTCTGAGTGCCAGTCTTCAGACCTCATCATTAGTCGTGGGAGATGATGTCACTCCCACGTGAGGTGAAAACGCTGAGGTGTACAATTATTAACCCCCCTTTCAAGCCGGCTCCTCCCGGCCCTTTAAGAGGTTTCTGATGCCAGGAAGCAGGGCGGGATTTAGGGTCATGTGACCACCGTGACACGACGTTACGGCTGTCACATGATCGAGAAAGGTCCCGATCGAAAAAGGAGATCAGGACCTTTCCATGAGTACTGGACATGTGTGCTGGGACTCCCTACTGAGCGATGTATATGCGGTGAAGGGCCGTGATGTGGAAATGTAAAACAGCATCCTAGTTATCATGGCAGAAAATGGGGGCTTCTTCACTAGCCAACCACGGCAGAGGTAGGGCCTTGTCCACCCACGGCAAGATCCCACTCCACCCACGGCAGAGCCGATCCACTTGTCTACCCTCAGAGGGGTGGGCCCTGATCCACTAGTCCACCGCAGCAAGGGTGGGGAGTCCGATCCACGTACCCACAAAAGCAGGGGTGGGAGCCTATCCACTGACTACCTACCATGAAGGGGTGGGGGCCTGATCCGCGTACCACCAATGGAAGGGGTGGGGGCCTGATCTGACGTACCACCAATGGAAGGGGTAAAGGCCGCATCACTGACTTACCATGACATGCGTAAAGCACTGTTTTTTTGGGGGGGGTTTACACTATAGGACTGTGACGGATGTGGTGAATGATATAGACCGCTTTCCTGGCCTCTCAGGCATTCCGTGTGTGCCGTGTTTTATAGCATCTTTCTTCTGTAATTATTGTCTATTTATGTATGTGAATGCATATACTTCTTCTGTTCCTATCACATGGCACTTTGGTTACACAAAGAGTCATTCACCTATCTCGGGATGGCACTATAGACAAGGCAGGAGTCTTGGCATCTGGCCAGAAGGAAAGTCTTCATCAGGGAAGTATTTCATCTGTCATTTTTGGCTAGAAGATAACAAGCTGCCCACCACGACAAGGGTCAGACTCTAATAGGGGCAGGACCTACACTAAACTATGCTAACCTCACCTACTCGATGCTAGTCATCGCTTTTCTATTGTTGGATGTGTGTTTTGTAGAGGCCTCATTTTATATCTTGTATGTGATCTGCTCTATACTAGAGTGTTTGTTGGTCTGCATCTCACTGGTGTTTACATCAGTCGGTTAGTGTACGTCTGGACGTCCGTCTGTGCTGCTGCAGGTCAGTGAATGGCAGTCATTTGTATGCAAGTCAATGCGTGTTTGTCCGTTGGAGTGGAACTAAATTCTCCATACTTGGGTGTCCTGCAAATATATTGCAGCAGCATGATCTTCTGAGGTGCAGCACCATCTGTTTATGATCTGCTCTATACTAGAGTCTTCAGACCTCATCATTAGTCGGTGGGAGATGATGTCACTCCCACGTGAGGTGAAAACGCTGAGGTGTACAATTATTAACCCTTTCAAGCCGGCTCCTCCCGGCCCTTTAAGAGGTTTCTGATGCCAGGAAGCAGTGGGGGATTTAGGGTCATGTGACCACACCGTGACACGACGTTACGGCTGTCACATGATCGAGAAAAGGTCCCGATCGAAAAAGGAGATCAGGACCTTTTCCATGAGTACTGGACATGTGTGCTGGGGACTCCCTACTGAGCGATGTATATGCGGTGAAGGGCCGTGATGTGGAAATGTAAAACAGCATCCTAGTTATCATGGCAGAAAATGGGGGCTTCTTCACTAGCCAACCACGGCAGAGGTAGGGCCTTGTCCACTTGTCCACCACGGCAGAGGTGGGGCTGATCCACTTGTCCACCGCAGCAGGGTGGGAGCCGATCCCACAAAAGTACCCACAAAAGCAGGGGTGGGGGCCTGATCCGCTTTACCACCAATGGAAAGGGGTGGGGGCCTGATCCACGGACTACCTACGGAAGGGGTGGGGGCCTGACGTACCGTACCACCAATGGAAGGGGTAAAGGCCGCATCACTGACTTACCATGACATGCGTAAAGCACTGTTTTTTTGGGGGGGGGTTTACACTATAGGACTGTGACGGATGTGGTGAATGACCGCTTTCCTGGCCTCTCAGGCATTCCGTGTGTGCCGTGTATATATCTTTTCTTCTGTAATTATTGTCTTTATGTATGTGAATGCATATACTTCTTCTGTTCCTATCACATGGCACTTTGGTTACACAAAGAGTCTTTTAGTTATATCATCTGGCCAGAAAGGAAAGTCTTCATCAGGGAAGTATTCAATCTGTCATTTTTGGCTAGAAGAATAACAAGCCTGGCTACAAGGTAGACTCTAATAGGGCAGGACCTACACTAAATAATGCCACCTCACCTACAATGGTAGTCATCGCTTTTTTATTGTATGGATGTGTGTTTGTAGGGGCCTTCAATTTATAAGGGCTTGTACCTGACTGCTCTATGCTAGACCTACTGTTGCTGCATCTCACTGGTGTTTACATCATGTGGTTAGTAGGACGTCCTCATTTTATATCCGTATGTGATCTGCTCTGCAGGTCAGTGAATGTTGCAGTCATTGTATGCAAGTCAATGCGTGTTTGTCCGTTGTGAGTTACTACAATTCTTTACCATACTCTGGGTGTCCGTCAATGATATTGCAGGTCAGCATGATCTGGCATCTGTAGTGCAAAGTCAATGCGTCAGTTTGTCCGGTGGGAGAGTGGAACTGTCACTCCCACGTGAGGTGAAACGCTGATTGGTGTACAATTATTGAGTGCCAGTCTTCAGCGGCTCATCATTAGTCGGTGGGAGATGATGCCTTTAAGAGGAGGTGAAAGATGCTGAGGTGAGCAGGGCACGGGATTTACTGTCACCTGATCTCACACCTGATGTGCCCTCCGGCCCTTAGGACGTTTCGGCTGCCAGGCAGGACATGAGTCTATTCAAAGGTTTCTGTTGCCAGGTCATTTAGGGTCATGTGACCACCACCGTGACACGACGTTACGGCTGTCACATGATCGAGAAAGGTCCCGATCGAAAAAGGAGATCAGGACCTTTCCATGAGTACTGGGACATGTGTGCTGGGACTCCCTACTGAGCGATGTATATGCGGTGAAGGGCCGTGATGTGGAAATGTAAAACAGCATCCTAGTTATCATGGCAGAAAATGGGGGGCTTCTTCACTAGCCAACCACGGCAGAGGTAGGGCCTTGTCCACTTTGTCCACCACGGCAGAGGTGGGGCCTGATCCACTTGTCCACCGCAGCAGGGTGGGAGCCGATCCACGTACCCACAAAAGCAGGGGTGGGAGCCTATCCACTGACTACCTACGAAGAAGGGTGGGGGCCTGATCCGCGTACCACCAATGGAAGGGGTGGGGGGCCTGATCTACGTACCACCAATGGAAGGGGTAAAGGGGCATCACTGCACTCCCTGACATGCGTAAAGCATGACAGGGGGGTTACACTATAGGAATGGGGACCGCTTCATGGCCTATCAGGATTCCGTCCGTGTTTATATGACGCATGGCTGGCATGATCATGTTAAAGCACTGTTTTTTTGGGGGGGTTTACACAGTTCCTATAGGACTGTGACGGATGTGGTGATGACCGCTTTCCTGGCCTCTCAGGGCATTCCGTGTGTGCCGTGTTTTTTAGCATCTTTCTTCTGTAATTATTGTCTTTTATGTATGTGAATGCATATACTTCTTCTGTTCCTATCACACTGTGCACTTTGGTTACACAAAGAGTCTTTTAGTTATATCATCTGGCCAGAAAGGAAAGGTCTTCATCACAGGGAAGTATTCAATCTGTCATTTTTGGCTGCTAGAAGATAACAAGCCTGCCCACCACGACAAGGTAGACTCTAATAGGGCAGGACCTACACTAAACTATGCTAACCTCACCTACTCGATGCTAGATCATCGCTTTTCTATTTTGGATGTGGGTGTTTGTAGGGAGGATCATGTTCTGATCTTTGTATGTGGTATGCTTTTTCGCAATCTCCACTCATGTTTATACATCATGTTCGGTCTAATTCTTGTATTGATCTGCTCTATACTGAGATGTATGTTGGTCTGCATCTCACTGGTGTTTACATCAGTCGTTATGTACGTCTGGACGTCCCGTCTGTGCCCGCTGCAGTTCAGTGAATGGCAGTCATTGTATGCAAGTACAATTGCGTGTTTGTCCGTTGGGAGTGGAACTAAATTCTCCATACTTGGGTGTTGCTATTCGCAATATTGCAGCAGCATGATCTTCTGAGTGCCAGTCTTCAGACCTCATCATTAGTCGGTGGGAGATGATGTCACTCCCACGACAAGGTGGTGGCAAAACGCTGAGGGTGTACAATTATTAACCCTTTCAAGCCGGCTCCTCCCGGCCCCCAGGATGTGTAAATTGTAGGGGCATAAGATGCCAGGAACAGGTTTGTGGGATTTAGGGTCATGTGACCCAAAGGCTTTCCAGTGTATGGGGTGTATGCAAGTCAATTCCTCTGACGGACACGTTGGGTGAACCACCGTCTGTCACATGATCGAGAAAGGTCCCGATCGAAAAAGGTGTCCGATCAGGACCTTTCCATGAGTGAGCTGGACATGTGTGCTGGGACGTCTCCCTACTGAGCGATGTATATGCGTGCAGTCCGGTGAAGGGCCGTGATGTGGAAATGGAACTAAAACAGCATCCTAGTTATCATGGCAGAAAATGCGGGCTTCTGAGTGCACTAGCCAGACCTCACATTTAGCAGGTGTTAGGAGGCCTTGTCCACTGAGCGTGTCCACCAGGGCAGATTATTACCCTTTGGGCACTCCCGAGAAAGAGGTTTCTGATGCCAGGAAGCAGGTGCGGGAGCTAGGGTCCATGGACCACCGTGACACGATGTACGGCTGTGTCCACATGATCGAGTAACCCACGATCGAAGCAGGATGTGGGAAATTTCCATGAGTCCACTGGACATGAGTGTGCCTGGAAAATGGGGAGCGATGTATATGCGGGTGAAGGGCCGTGATGTGGCCTGATCAGACGTACCATCCTAGTTATGGAAGGGGGGGGGCCTTCTATTCTCCACTAGCCACCAATGGCAGAGGTGGGGCCTGATCTACTTGTACACCACATGGAGGTGGGGCTGATCCACTTGTCCACCGCAGCAGGGTAACAAAAGCAGGGGTGGGAGCCTATCCATGACTACCTGCGGAAGGGGTGTGGGGCCTGATCTGTTTTTGGAAGGGGGGGTTACACTCTAGGTACCACCAATGAAGGGGTAAAGGCCGCATCACTGACTTACCATGACATGCGTTAAAGCACTGGTTTTTTTCAGGCATTAGGACTGTGACGGATGTGGTGATGACCGCTTTCCTGGCCTGTCAGGCATTCCGTGTGTGCCGTGTTTATAGCATCTTTCTTCTGTAATTATTGTCTTTATGTATGTGAATGCATATACTTCTTCTGTTCCTATCACATGGCACTTTGGTTACACAAAGAGTCTTTTAGTTATATCATCTGGCCAGAAAGGAAAGTCTTCATCAGGGAAGTATTCAATCTGTCATTTTTGGCTAGAAGATAACAAGCCTGCCCACCACGACAAGGTAGACTCTAATAGGGCAGGACCTACACTAAACTATGCTAACCTCACCTACTCGATGCTAGTCATCGCTTTTCTATTGTTGGATGTGTGTTTGTAGGAGGCCTCATTTTATATCTTGTATGTGATCTGCTCTATACTAGAGTGTTTGTTGGTCTGCATCTCACTGGTGTTTACATCAGTCGGTTAGTGTACGTCTGGACGTCCGTCTGTGCTGCTGCAGGTCAGTGAATGGCAGTCATTGTATGCAAGTCAATGCGTGTTTGTCCGTTGGAGTGGAACTAAATTCTCCATACTTGGGTGTCCGGCAATATTGCAGCAGCATGATCTTCTGAGTGCCAGTCTTCAGACCTCATCATTAGTCGGTGGGAGATGATGTCACTCCCACGTGAGGTGAAAACGCTGAGGTGTACAATTATTAACCCTTTCAAGCCGGCTCCTCCCGGCCCTTTAAGAGGTTTCTGATGCCAGGAAGCAGGGCGGGATTTAGGGTCATGTGACCACCGTGACACGACGTTACGGCTGTCACATGATCGAGAAAGGTCCCGATCGAAAAAGGAGATCAGGACCTTTCCATGAGTACTGGACATGTGTGCTGGGACTCCCTACTGAGCGATGTATATGCGGTGAAGGGCCGTGATGTGGAAATGTAAAACAGCATCCTAGTTATCATGGCAGAAAATGGGGGCTTCTTCACTAGCCAACCACGGCAGAGGTAGGGCCTTGTCCACTTGTCCACCACGGCAGAGGTGGGGCCTGATCCACTTGTCCACCGCAGCAGGGTGGGAGCCGATCCACGTACCCACAAAAGCAGGGGTGGGAGCCTATCCACTGACTACCTACGGAAGGGGTGGGGGCCTGATCCGCGTACCACCAATGGAAGGGGTGGGGGCCTGATCTACGTACCACCAATGGAAGGGGTAAAGGCCGCATCACTGACTTACCATGACATGCGTAAAGCACTGTTTTTTTGGGGGGGGTTACACTATAGGACTGTGACGGATGTGGTGATGACCGCTTTCCTGGCCTCTCAGGCATTCCGTGTGTGCCGTGTTTATAGCATCTTTCTTCTGTAATTATTGTCTTTATGTATGTGAATGCATATACTTCTTCTGTTCCTATCACATGGCACT
>CATNWA010001981.1:0-23305 GCA_951230385.1 Staurois parvus | reverse complement strand
GAGTGCAGGGGGGGCGGGGAACATCAACAATTCTAGAGGGGGGAAAAGAACGGGTTTTGGGGAATCACAAAGAAAGAGTTAATTTTAGCATCAAAAAGGATCTGACTCAAACAAAAATTCATTTGGGGTCAACTGACACTTTATAACAAAAAAAAAGGCATACATTATTTAGTCATAGAAAATGCTTTTAGTTTAACTTTAAGAAATTTTTTTTAGCTTCACGGGTTTAAAAAAAAAAAGGGCAGCAAATCAACATGTGGGAGATACTAAAACTATCACTACTCACAAAGAAAAAGTAGAACAGCACCCCCAAATGAGTATAGTAACGGGGCTTTATTACAAATTATCATAGCCATATCCCCTATGAGACCCCCAAAATTTCACAATACTGGCATAGTTTTATTTATTAAATACATATAGCGCATCAATATATACAGGCTTTACAATTTATTAAAAAATTGATTTTATTTCTCCCTAAAGGGAGCAAAATCAAAGGGTCCCTACCTGAAATTAAAGGGAAAATTTAGACGGATACAATTTTTTTTTCCAACATGTTTTTGGAGTGTGTGGGGAAAAGGGAAAATACCCAAGGAAACCCACGCAGCACAAGAAGAACTGCAAACTCCAGCGGGTATGGGATTTAAAAACCAACAACCCTAGTGCTGTAGGCAGAAGTGTATCCACTTGCCACTGTGCTCCCCCTAGTTGTAACCTACACAACATCTTTTATACCTTTACTGCTTTTTCACTACTACCATTTTTTAAATAAAATGAATATTCATCATTTTCACTAGAGAAGCGAACGAAGTATCCAAGTGGGAATTTTTTGAGTCGAATATCGGAAAATTTTTGATTCGTCCGAATCCGAAAAACACCTAATTCGGACGGAACGAAATTTTTCCGAAAAAGGCGGCTGACATTGGGGACGGGGCGGGATGTGGGGAAGGCCCGACAAGGGAATTGTTACTCAGGGACAGACAGAATTGTTACTGAGTGCCAGAGAATTGTTACTCAGGGCCAGACAGAATTGTTACTCAGGACTCAGGGACAGACAGACAGAGAGAATTGTTACTCGACAGACAGAATTGTTACTTGCATTGTTACTCAGGGACAGACAGAATTGTTACTGAGTGCCAGAGAATTGTTACTCAGGGACAGACAGAAATTGTTACTGAGTGCCAGAGAATTGTTACTCAGGGACAGACAGAATTGTTACTGAGTGCCAGAGAATTGTTACTCACAGACAGACAGAATTGTTACTTGCACACAGACAGAGAATTGTTACTCGCACAGACACAGAATTGTTACTCAGGCCACAGAATTGTTACTCAGGGACAGACAGAATTGTTACTGAGTGCCAGAGAATTGTTACTCAGGGACAGACAGAAATTGTTACTGAGTGCCAGAGAATTGTTACTCAGGGACAGACAGAATTGTTACTGAGTGCCAGAGAATTGTTACTCGCACAGACACAAATTGTTACTTGCACAGACAGAATTGTTACTCGCACAGACACAGAATTGTTACTCAGTGCCACAGAATTGTTACTCAGGGACAGACAGAATTGTTACTGAGTGCCAGAGAATTGTTACTCAGGGACAGACAGAATTGTTACTGAGTGCCAGAGAATTGTTACTCAGGGACAGACAGAATTGTTACTGAGTGCCAGAGAATTGTTACTCAGGGACAGACAGAATTGTTACTGAGTGCCAGAGAATTGTTACTCAGGGACAGACACAGAATTGTTACTGAGTGCCAGAGAATTGTTACTCAGCACAGACACAAAATTGTTACTGAGTGCCAGAGAATTGTTACTCGCACAGACACAGAATTGTTACTGCACAGACACAGAATTGTTACTCAGGGACAGACAGAATTGTTACTGAGTGCCAGAGAATTGTTACTCAGGGACAGACAGACAGAATTGTTACTGAGTGCCAGAGAGAGATTGTTACTCAGGGACAGACAGAATTGTTACTGAGTGCCAGAGAATTGTTACTCAGGGACAGACAGAATTGTTACTGAGTGCCAGAGAATTGTTACTCGCACAGACACAAAATTGTTACTTGCACAGACACAGAATTGTTACTCGCACAGACACAGAATTGTTACTCAGGGCCACAGAATTCATACTCAGGGACAGACAGAATTGTTACTGAGTGCCAGAGAATTGTTACTCAGGGACAGACAGAATTGTTACTGAGTGCCAGAGAATTGTTACTCAGGGACAGACAGAATTGTTACTGAGTGCCAGAGAATTGTTACTCGCACAGACACAAAATTGTTACTTGCACAGACACAGAATTGTTACTCGCACAGACACAGAATTGTTACTCAGGGCCACAGAATTCATACTCAGGGACAGACAGAATTGTTACTGAGTGCCAGAGAATTGTTACTCAGGGACAGACAGAATTGTTACTGAGTGCCAGAGAATTGTTACTCAGGGACAGACACAAAATTGTTACTGAAGACAGAGAATTGTTACTCGCACAGACACAAAATTGTTACTTGCACAGACACAGAATTGTTACTCGCACAGACACAGAATTGTTACTCGCACAGACACAGAATTGTTACTCAGGGCCACAGACACAGAATTCATACTCAGGGACAGACAGAATTGTTACTGAGTGCCAGAGAATTGTTGTTACTCAGGGACACCTAATCGTTGAATTAAATAGTATGTCAGACAACATGCAGAGGAGTGGCAGAGGAGGCAATGTTTTTAGGAGCGAGCAGACGTGGCAGCAGAGGAAGGGGTCGAGGCAGCAGTATTCGCAGCCAGAGGCCAGTGCTCCCGGTGTCATCCAGCGGTCGTGTCTCCACCGACAACCCTGCCGTCATTGATTGGTTGGCTCGGTCGTCTTCCTCTTCCCAGGTCACCTCTGACACCTACAGCCAACGGTCGGTGGGTACGTCAGACACAACCGTTAGTTGGCATGGCCCGGGACCAAGCCACTGAAATCACGTGTCCTCTACCTGCCCCTGTCCTTTGCTGTTCCCTCACCAAGCGAAGTATCGCATGCTGTGGGCTCAGCCCCACTGTACAGTGAGGAAGAGCTAACAGAGGGCGGTCAGGAACGGGGGGAGACATCGGCCTTTTCAGCAGCCAAGCGAACAAGTACTGGCGAGGAGAGTGGCTCGGTAGCCGGTCTAGAGACAGGTCTGTCTCCTGACCCAGACGCAGCCGAGGGGGCTAGTAGTAGTGAGGCGGAGACCCTACTTGATGATGAGGAGGTTGATCGCACTTGGCAGCCTCGTCGTCGTCATCAGGCAATTTCTTCCGCATCATCAGGAGAAGAGGGTGGGCAGCTTGGCAGCGAGCAAAACAGTCGGTGGGTTGCCCAGGAGACAGCAGCAGGGTCGCATCAGTGTCAGTGGAGCCAAACGTCCACGGAGTAGAGCACCAGCTCCACTGCAGCCTACCACCACGGCCAGTAGTGGTGCCGGTGCGCACGGAGGAAGTAGCAGTCAGCCAGTGAAGAGTAGCGGGGGCAAAGTTTCCTACTCGGTGGTGTGGCAATTTTTCCTCAAGCCGCCCGCCGAGGAAGTAAACGTAGCCGTATGTCGACTATGTGGCCAGAAATGCAAGCGTGGCCAGGGGGCCCATGTTGGGACTACAGCGCGTTGCGTCAGCATATGCAGCGTCACCATTCGGTGGCCTGGGAAAACCGTGATAAACATACGGCGGTTCTGCCTGCCCCAGCCCCCGCTCCATCACCCGCTCCGTTACTTGCTCCGTCACCCGACGTCGTCAATCGCCCTCTATCAGCCAGTCAAGGCTCCAACACCTCTGCTGAGGGGAGTTGTCGCTCATTGGCATCTTCCGCTCGTTCAG
Source organism: Staurois parvus (assembly GCA_951230385.1). NCBI lineage: Eukaryota > Metazoa > Chordata > Amphibia > Anura > Ranidae > Staurois > Staurois parvus. The sequence continues at coordinate 19,464 of CATNWA010001981.1, read as the reverse complement.
ATGCTCCTTCTCCTGCTACTCCTCTTCTCGGATTCCGTCAACAGTCTTTCTTGGAATCCGTATCCAAGAGACAACAGTTTGCGAGCACGCACCCGACGGTGCAAAAGCTGAACGTCCTCCTGTCCAAGTTGCTGGTGCTGCAGTCCCTCCCTTTCCAACTGGTGGACTCAGCACCTTTCCGAGAAATGATGGCTTGTGCCGCGCCGCGGTGGAGAGTGCCAAAGCCGTCATTTCTTTGCCCAAAAGGCAGTGCCAGCCCTGCATTCACATGTAGAAGAGATGGGTGGGCCAGTCTTTGAGCATGTCGGTCTCTGCCAAAGTGCACGGCAGCGCCGCAGCGCGACGTGTGGAGCTGTAACTACGGTCAGGGACAGTACATGTCATTTACGGCCCACTGGGTGAACGTGGTGCCGGCACAGCCGCACCAGCAACTTGGACAGGTCACGACGCTTTTGCCTCCACGTTTGCACGTCCTTGGTCCAGCAAGCATGTCCGCCTCTACCACCTCTTTTTCCGCCGTGTCCTCAGCCGCCACCCCCCCGTGTGCCAAGTCCCATTACCCGACCGGCATATCACATGTGCAGGGCGCAACGGTGTCACGCTGTGCTGCACCTGGTATGCCTTGGCGAACGTAGTCACACAGGGGAGGAACTGCTGAGTGTAATGAACAGAGAAATCGACAGATGGCTGTCTCCGCGCAAACTAAAAATCGGAACCATGTTGACTGACAACGGAAAGAACATGGTGTCTGCTCTGCGTCAAGGAAGGTTGTGCCATGCGCCATGCATGGCTCACGTGTTCAATCTGGTTGTCAAGCGGTTCCTAAAATCCACCATCCCACTGCAAGACATCCTTAAAATGTCACGTAAACTGTGCATGCATTTCAGCCATTCCTACACCGCAAAGAACACCCTCATTGAGCTGCAGCGGCAGAACGGAATTCCACAGCATCGCCTGATCTGCGACGTTGCAACAAGGTGGAATTCAACCCTACACATGTTAGACCGCCTTTACGACGCAGCAGCGAAAGGCCATCACCGATTTCCTGATGTTACAAGCGGATAAAGGTACTCCCCTGTGTAACTTAGATGTCAGCCATTGGCAGCTCATGCGTGACACCTGCCGCTTGCTCAGGCCCTTTGAGGAGGCCACGCTATTCGTGAGTCGGCAGGACTATGGGATGAACGACGTCATTCCTCTGTTGCACGTCCTGGAACAAATGCTGTTAACAATGGCTGGTCAGGGTGCGGTAGACGTGGCGCACAGATCTCAACGCCACATGACCCCTGTGGGGGCAGGACAGGAAGAAGAGGAGGAGGTAGAGGAGGACATTTGTGCTCAGGAATTATTGAGTGAAATGGGTGGTTTTTCCACTCAGCGGACAGGAGTGGAGGAGCAGGAGCATCTGGTAGAGGAGGAGGAGGAGGAGGACAGAGGACCCAGACGCACCGTGGCAGTATGCTGTGGAGATGGAGGCAGGGAGTCCCTCGCATTCCTTGGCACAAATGGCCCATAGCATGCTCGGTTGCTTGCGTAGCGACAGCCGAATAATAACCATCAGACAGAGGGATGACTTTTGGCTGTCCACCTTGTTGGACCCTCGCTACCGGTCCAAAATGGTGGTGGCCTTTTTCACACCTGCTGAGAGGGAGGCCAAAAAATTACGTACTATAAAAACCACCTATGTAGTCAGTTGGTCTCTGCCTTTGTGCGCCAACGTCCATCCTCAGACACTGTGGGCCCTGTGCGCTCGCGTTCCGCTGGCATGGCAGCAGGGGAGGGGTGGGGTGGTAGGAGCAGTGGCAGCTCCACCAGCAGCGGCTGCCTCAGTCTGCAGTCGATGATGAGTAGCTTTTTCACCAGCGCAGTGAGGAAAAACTACTAACCAGCGCAGCAGCAGCAGCAGCAGCAGCATCAGGTGGACCTGGAGCAGGAGCTCAAACAACAGGCTTGGGCTTGGGCCTACTTGGACAGCACCCTGCCAACCGAGGTAGACAAGGCCTTGACTACTGGGCAACGAAACTTGACCTTTGGCCCCAACTAGCTGAATTTGCCCTGAAAGGCTGTCATGCCCGGCCAGTAGCGTGGCATCGGAGCGTGTTTAGTGCGGCAGGAGGTATTGTAACTCCGCGGAGGACACGACTGTCCACCCAAAGTGTGGAGAGACTCACGTTTGTGAAAATGAATCAGGCGTGGATTAGTCTGGATTTCAAACCACCAGTTCCTGACACAACTGACTAAATCCGCCATGAATCATGCCTCAAACATGTGCCACTTTCAGGTCTCCTCACACTGCTGGTGTGTTTTAATTTTTTGACATAGGGTGCTGGCAGATTACGGGCCTCCTATAGCTGCTGCCAGGCCCCTAATCTGCCATAGGCCCCTATATACCGCCTCCTCATGCTGCTGCCTGTCCAGAGTCTCTCATGGGTCCCTGTACGGCCTCCCATTGCTGCTGTCTCTCCATCCCACACTCTGCTGCCATGTGCCACTTTCAGGTCTCTTCACACTGCTGGTGTGTTTAATTTTTTTGACATAGGGTGCAGGCAGATTACGGGCCTCACATAGCTGCTGCCAGGCCCCCCTAATCTGCCATGGGCCCCTATATACCGCCTCCTCATGCTGCTGCCAAGTCCAGAGTCTCTCATGGGTCCCTGTACGGCCTCCCATTGCTGCTGTCTCCATCGCCACACTCTGCTGCCATGTGCCACTTTCAGGTCTCTTCACACTGTGGTGTGTTTTAATTTTTTGACATAGGGTGCAGGCAGATTACGGGCCTCACTTTCAGGTCTCTCCTCACACTGCTGGTGTGTTGCTAACACTTTTTGACACTTTCAGGTGCATAGGGTGCAGGCAGATTACGGGCCTCACATAGCTGCTGCCAGCCAGGCCCCTAATCTGCCATGGGCCCCTATATACCGCCTCCTCATGCTGCTGCCAAGTCCAGAGTCTCTCATGGGTCCCTGTACGGCCTCCCATTGCTGCTGTCTCCATCGCCACACTCTGCTGCCATGTGCCACTTTCAGGTCTCTTCACACTGCTGGTGTGTTTTTATTTTTTTGACATAGGGTGCAGGCAGATTACGGGCCTCACATAGCTGCTGCCAGGCCCCTAATCTGCCATGGGCCCCTATATACCGCCTCCTCATGCTGCTGCCAAGTCTAGAGTCTCTCATGGGTCCCTGTACGGCCTCCCATTGCTGCTGTCTCCATCGCCACACTCTGCTGCCATGTGCCACTTTCAGGTCTCTTCACACTGCTGGTGTGTTTAATTTTTTTGACATAGGGTGCAGGCAGATTACGGGCCTCACATAGCTGCTGCCAGGCCCCTAATCTGCCATGGGCCCCTATATACCGCCTCCTCATGCTGCTGCCAAGTCCAGAGTCTCTCATGGGTCCCTGTACGGCCTCCCATTGCTGCTGTCTCCATCGCCACACTCTGCTGCCATGTGCCACTTTCAGGTCTCTTCACACTGCTGGTGTGTTAAATTTTTTGACATAGGGTGCAGGCAGATTACGGGCCTCACATAGCTGCTGCCAGGCCCCTAATCTGCCATGGGCCCCTATATACCGCCTCCTCCTCATGCTGCTGCCAAGTCCAGAGTCTCTCATGGGTCCCTGTACGGCCTCCCATTGCTGCTGTCTCCATCGCCACACACTGCTGCCATGTGCCACTTTCAGGTCTCTTCACACACACTGGTGTGTTTAAATTTTTTGACATAGGGTGCAGGCAGATTACGGGCCTCACATAGCTGCTGCCAGGCCCCTAATCTGCCATGGGCCCCTATATACCGCCTCCTCATGCTGCTGCCAAGTCTAGAGTCTGTCATGGGTCCCTGTACGGCCTCCCATTGCTGCTGTCTCCATCGCCACACTCTGCTGCCATGTGCCACTTTCAGGTCTCTTCACACTGCTGGTGTGTTTAATTTTTTGACATAGGGTGCAGGCAGATTACGGGCCTCACATAGCTGCTGCCAGGCCCCTAATCTGCCATGGGCCCCTATATACCGCCTCCTCATGCTGCTGCCAAGTCCAGAGTCTCTCATGGGTCCCTGTACGGCCTCCCCCATTGCTGCTGTCTCCATCGCCACTCTGCTGCCATGTGCCACTTTCAGGTCTCTTCACACTGCTGGTGTGTTAAATTTTTTGACATAGGGTGCAGGCAGATTACGGGCCTCACATAGCTGCTGCCAGGCCCCTAATCTGCCATGGGCCCCTATATACCGCCTCCTCATGCTGCTGCCAAGTCCAAGTCTAGAGTCTCTCATGGGTCCCTGTACGGCCTCCCATTGCTGCTGTCTCCATCGCCACACTCTGCTGCCATGTGCCACTTTCAGGTCTCTTCACACTGCTGGTGTGTGTGTTTAATTTTTTGACATAGGGTGCAGGCAGATTACGGGCTCTCATAGCTGCTGCCAGGCCCCTAATCTGCCATGGGCCCCTATATACCGCCTCCTCATGCTGCTGCCAAGTCCAGAGTCTCTCATGGGTCCCTGTACGGGCTCCCATTGCTGCTGTCTCCATCGCCACACTCTGCTGCCATGTGCCACTTTCAGGTCTCTTCACACTGCTGGTGTGTTAAATTTTTTGACATAGGGTGCTGGCAGATTACGGGCCTCCATTGCTGCTGCCAGACATGTAATCTGCCATGGGCCCCCGTACCGACTCCTCATGCTGTGACGTTGCAACAAGGTGTAATTCAACCCTACATATGTTAGACCGCCTTTACGAACAGCTAAAGGCCATCACAGATTTCCTGATGTTAAAAGCGGATAAAGGTACTCCCTGTGTAACTTAGATGTCAGCCATTGTCAGCTCATGTGTGACACCTGCGCTTGCTCAGGCCCTTTGAGGAGGCCACGCTATTCGTGAGTCGGCAGGACTATGGGATGAATGAGGTCAAATCGGCCATGGGCCCCCGTACCGCCTGTTCACGCTGATGCTGGTCCCACAGTGTGACCTGGGTCCCTGTACGGCCTCCCATTGCTTCCACTCTGCCATGTGCCACTTTGAAATCTCCTCACACTCCTGCGGTTGTCCATTTTGTCATAGGTTGCTGGCAGATTACAGGCCTTCCATAGGTGCCACCAAGCCCCATATCGGCCATGGGCCCCCGTACCGCCTGGTCACGCTGCTGCTGGGCCCACAGTGTGACCTGGGTCCCTGTACCGCCTCCCATTGCTCCCACTCTGCCATGTGCCACTTTCAGGTCTCCTCACGCTCCTGCTGGTTTCCATTTTGTCATAGGTTGCTGTATGGCCTCCCATTGCTGCTGCCTCCACCGCCACACTGTGGCTCCAAACACTGGTTTTGGCCCCGTGACTGGCCAAAGGAGTGAAGTGTGCAGTGATTCTAAGATCGACGGCACTCATCTGCATGTCATACTGACAGACAGTATTATTTCTCTTCCCCAGCAGACTCCAAGGGCATTTAAATTAAAGGTACAGTGTTCTGCACTAATATTAAGTCTCTCTGAAGCCTAGAAACACCCTTTTTTAAGTTAAATTCACAGCGAATTTATTCGACTCGAATCGAATATTGTCCACGAATTCGCCGAATCAGTCGAATCGAATTTTTCATTTCTTCTGTAACCATCAATGAGTTTCTTACACCTCTCTACTGGAATTTTGGAGCACTCGTCTTTCACTAATGCAGGCCATACATGGGTCGAATTCCGAACGATTTTTCGTCCGAAAATTGAAAACGTTGTTCACTCGGTAATCTGATGGTGCCATCAATGATTTTGAAAACCGGCAGACCAAGTCATAAAGTTCACCCCATATAACAGGCGAAACTTCTGTTCCTTCCAGGTGATGGCTCATGCGCATATTCTTTTCGGAAAAAACGATTGTACGATTTGACCATCATTGAGTTGAAAATCGGTAATTTTTTATGAATTTTCCAAAATGCCCGATCACCGAAAAGGAGACGAACCATGAAAATTGGCCGGTGCCATTGATCCACTAACAGAGTGAAAATCAGCCAATTATTCTTAGGTCTGATTTTCGGATGTAAAATTGGTCGAATTTTGACCCATGTATGGCCGGCATAACTCCTCCAGGTCTCTCAGATTGGAGTGGTTCCTTTTCCCAACTGCTGTTTTGAGATCTCTCCACAGGTGCTCTATGGGATTGAGATCTCGACTCATTGCTTGGCCAGTTCAGTACTCTCCAGAACTTTGTGTGAAACCATTTCTGGGTGCTTCTTGACGTGTGCTTTGGGTCATTGTCCTGCTGTAAGACCCATGACCTCTGATGGAGACCCAACTTTCTGACACTGGGCCCTACATTGCACCCCAGATTAAAATTATCTCCTCTGACACCCTATTTATCAAGCCGAGTACATTTGTCCTCAGAAGGAAAAGAGAGGAGACCTTTTTTCTCCAAGAATGGCTGAGATATAAGTAGAAGGGGAAGGCTGCCTGTAATCCCACAAGATATTGTGAGAATACAGTCCAGCCTAGTTTACAAAGTGAAACCAAAGTTAAAAAGGCCATGTAATTATATTAAAATAATAAGAACTGGCTCTTTTTTTAAAGCACATTTTGGCACATTTGTTAAATATGCATTTTGGCTCTTTTTTTTCATGGTGGAACACTAGTGTTTTTTTAAGCTCAAAAATGCTGGTAATAGCATTTTAAGTAGTGCTTTAGCAGCCTTTTATTCACTTTTTTTAAAAGCACATTTTTGCACATTCACGTTAAATATGTATTTTGCCCCTTTTTAGGCTACATGCATAGTAGCATTTTTTTAAGCTCAAAAAATGCTGGATAAAAAATGCTGGTGATAGCATTTTTAGTAGCATTTTAGCAGCGTTTTAGTAGCATTCAGAAGTGTTTAGGAGCATTAGAGTTTTATTAGCATTTTTACAGTACATGTAGTGGGAAAAAAAAAGGTAGGAAAAACCTGTTGGGAGCATTTAGGTAGCGTTTAGCCGCATTTAGGAGAGTTTAACGTTTTTTTTCTGCTGAAAAAACTCTCCAAAAAATGTTTTTTTTTCCTGCTCCTAGACGCTGAAGCTCAAAAAACACTAATAGCCTAAAGTAGTGTGCATGGACACATAGGAGAACACTATTTAGCTTCTAGAAGCAGAAAAAAAATATGCTGATTATTGCTTTTAGAAGCTTAAAAAACGTGAGTGAGCTTGGAGCCTAAATGTGCATTTTGACATTTTTTTACGCACATTTAGGTGCTTTTTTAACATGCATTGGACACTTTTTTAATGAGCATTTTGGCATGTTTTTAAGTGTATTTTGGAGCTTTTCTGAACACCCATTTTGGCACTTTAGCACACGTTTTGGCACAGGTTATTTTAATGCACATTTTGGTGTGGTTGGTAACGTACATTTTTAACACTTTTTTTAATGTGCATTTTGAGGCACCTTTATGTGTATTTTGGCAAACTGTGCATCTCCTAGCTGCGTTTGGGGTGCCATTAACAATTAATGGCACAGCACGCATGCCACACATTTTGTGTTTCTGGGATGCGTGCATTTCTGCAGATTCCTGGAATGCACAGGCATTAAAAAATTTGCCAAAATGAGCATTAAAAAATGTGTTAAAATGTGTCAAAGAAAGCGACAAAATGTGTTTTAAAAAAATGCACCAAAATGTGCAAAAAAAGTGCCAAAATACCAAATGGAAGCTTTTTAGGCATAAAGCGTTGTAGCGCATTTGTCAAATGACAAAATGTGCGACAAAACGCATGTCTGCTAACTGCATTTGGGGTGCCATTAACAATGAATGGGACCCAAAAGCCAGTTCTGTATTTTGACACAATTTTAGTGCAATTTGGAATCACAGGGAGAATTGTATGATTCTGCTCACAGTTCTGCATTGCTCAGATGTGAATGGGACCTAAAAGACAATACAGTACAATTATGTATATAACATTCTATACTGTGTATATATTTATAATATTTTATAGCCCCGCTGGTGCTGATATTAGGGAGAAAGAAGCCTTCTTCCTCATATCACAGCAGCTTCTCACCCAGATTCCTCACCTCTGGGCTGGAGAATCTGGGTCGGAGATATTTTACAGAGATGGCCAGTAAGATCTTTACATCTCACCTTCATAAACCGGCCATATTTGTAAAATTTTTTTACATGATGATGTTGCACCATTACTTGTCCTTGCTCATGTTGTACTTTATATGTTGAAGGCAATGGGGGAGATTTACTAAAACTGGAGCACTCTGAATCTGGTGCAGCTGTGCATGGTAGCCAATCAGCTTCTAACTTCAGCTTGTTCAGTTATGTTCTGGCCATAAAACCTGAAAGCTGATTGGTTTCTATGCAGAGCTGCACCAGATTTTGCACTCTCCAGGTTTAGTAAATAACCCCCAATGTGTGTAGTATACTTTGACTTTTTGTAACCTTGACCTGGAAATAAATTATTTAAAAAAAATGTTTCTGATTAGATGTAGCATCGGGTTACTGACAGCCTTTGTCTCTGCTCAAAAAATTATATCCATGAAGCAAAATATGTAATGTTATCTTATCTGAGAACATCCAAAACAAAAACAAATGCAGGTAGGTATCTATTTTTTTTTCTTTACAAATTTACAGTATATTGCCAAACTCTTTTACTGTACTATTAATATTTTTTACATCAGTACTCAACACTGTCATAACTAGAGGAGAAGCCAGCGTTGTGACTCCGATTGATGAAGAGGTCTGGGGTTATCTGCAGAAGGATCAAGTGACACCCACTGTGAGCCTCCGGTTGTGTACATGCTGAAATCATCACATTCAATGATGATGTTGTCATGCTGCCGCCCCAATGACATCACTGCAGTTCTATGTGTGAGATTGCTTTTCATTGTGTCTCCATGATGTTTGTCACCAAGTGCAGATGTACTCACCTTGACAACCGATTCTTCTTATAGCCCCTTCTGTCGCATCGTAAGCTGTGTATCCATCCATACAGGGACATTGTGAATAGTCCCCACAGCTGTCATTTACTGGGCACTTCTTATTGTCAGGACACTCTATTCCATCTACAGAAAGACAGAAACATTATCTATCAATCACATCATGCTTTATTTGTACAGTACCTTTGATGTCATCATTTTACATTCAGATCAGACATCATTTGTGTCCAGTGCTATACATACTAAAAGAAATTCAGGATTGCAAGTCAGAGAATTATTTCCACAAGACAACAAAATTATCAATTCAAAATTGTGTTGGAACAAAGGCTGTCATGAATCATTAAAACTTGAATTAAATCTCATTTAAAACAAGAACGCATTTGGTGATTAAAAATAATTTGGAGTTTTTTTTACTTTTTTTTACTAATTTCAATGTACTAAAATATATTTTTACAATTGTTTTCAATGTATTAAAATTCTTTTTTTTTTTACTTTTGTAATGTATATAAATATAAATACATTTTTGTGCATTATTTTTGTTTTCATGGTACATCTGGATCTGTCTAGTGGAGACTTCTGTAGATCCAGCTGCCTATAAAACTCTATGGTATCAGATCTAATTGTGGTCTATTGCTGTCTGCAATCAGCCAGCAATAGACCACTATAGCAGTGATCTACTTCATCAGAGGAATGTGCCCTGACATCACTCGCAATGTACACACTGTGGGGATGCATTTTGTTTATGTTCTTGCTACAAGTACTCCTATGGAGGGTCTGCAGTGCATTTCCTTCCTTCAGGGTTGGAAGTGGTATAGCGCTCTACTTCAAAGGCAATGACCTTTCCTTTTCAATTTGCAGTTGCTGTAATTTTCTTTACAATTCAATGCAATTTAGCAATCTAAAGGCATTCTGTATGTGGGGAGGTATGGCGGCAGTAAAAATACAGAATCCGGTTGAAGATAAGCTCAGAACTTGTATTGTAGGAAAATGTCAACTAAAGCGGGAAAGCGCCATGAAGATTAGCACTCACAGTTCAGTTCTTGGCAGAGAGGCAGCGGAAAAGTTGCACTGACAGAGTCTCTCTTCAGAGGGTGGAATGCAGCCTGGACAGGGAGGCTCCTGTGCAGGATTGTGAGTCCCTAGCATGTCCCTAATCATCTGGAACCTTTCCCTGCCACTATCACTTTCCCTGACAGGCAGCTGCACTTTCCCTACTCTAGCCACTTCACAAAAATGCATGCCAAAACCTGGGGGAAGGACTTATAAAGGCTCTGCTGACCCAAGATGGCCACCAGGGGTTGCCTGGATGCAGCATAGCCAACTGGAATGCTGCCTTCAGAGCCCAGGAAACCAAAGAGAAACCATGTTTCTCCTGACTTTCCAGGCTGAAGTTCTGCTCCGGTTGAGCACCACCTTCAGTGGAGAAGGCAGACTGCACCTGCCTACATGCAAGGGCGTCCCTAGGGTTGGTGTCACCCAGTGTGGTAACACTTGGTGTCACTCCTCTGACGATCCCCGCAGGATGGTTCGGATCTGTGGATTGAGCATAATGGATCGGAGTCCGATCCATTATGCTCCCCAATCTGCAGATCTGATCCATCCTGCGGGGATCGTCGGCTTGCAACTTATACGGGGTTAACTGATCTCTCCATGAAAAAGAAAGTTTTAAAGCAAGCCGACGATCCCCGCAGGATGGATCAGATCTGCGGATTGGGGAGCATAATTGATTGGACTCCGATCCATTATGCTCAATCCGCAGATCCGATCCATCCTGCGGGGATCGTTGGCTTGCTTTAAAACTTCCCTTTTCGTGGAGCTCGTGGAGAGGGTCCAGTATCACCCCGTGTGACGCGCACCCCTCGCACCTGCCAAGGGATGCCACTGCCTGCATGTATATCATTGGTGCACAAAACTCTCCCAAAAGTGTAATTTCCTGCTTGCGTAATTGGCTGATTTTTATTTTGGAAGTCTGCATTAAAGGTACAAATCAAATTTAAGGCAGGGGATTATAATGAACTGGACGCTCCCATTCAGAATCAATGTGCAAAAGATATGGGGAAAGAAAAACAGCTAATCCTTCAGGGCAGAAAAAGGTAATAGTCTGCAACAAAGTTTGTTAAACTTCTTGCAACTGGAATAAATCACCCAGAGGGGAGTAATCAATTAATCAACAGTGGCATTACACTTTAAATGTGGAAAGGCATCACAATATCACACCTGGTAAATGTGGCTCCCCCCCACTGATCCTCCCTGTATACATTTTCTAAAAATTATTGCTTCCTGAACATAATTTTTAAAAATATTTCTGTGTTCATGTGACTGCAGAGATCGATCGCTCTGACCCATTCCTCCCTCTTTCTACAGCTGGTAGTCTCTCCCGCTATGGAAACTGACGCTGCCATGGCTCCCTGCTATTCAGAAGCTTTGTTGGACCCCCACATTTCAAATAGCTGCTGGAGCTTTGTGGTCACATGACCGCATAGGAAATAAATAAAATTTATTAGAAAATGTATACAGGGAGGATCAGAAAAGAGGAGGAGCAACATTTAACAGGTATGCTATTGTGATGCCTTTTCTTCTAGTTTAAAACTTTGTTCACACCAGGAGGTGCGACTGATCATGAGCTTTTTTTTTTTGCATATTCCCACGCATCATGTTTAGGGAATCCCATCAATTTTAATGGGCTGCCCTATGCATAAGAAATGTACAAAAAAGGTGCATGCAGCATTTAAAAAATTGCACCGTATCAAACCACATGGTACTTCGGCACTATGCATTTTGGTGTATGCAAATGGGCACTCATTTGCAAAATGTAGGGTAGTGGCTGTCACGGATCCACGGTCGCCGCCACCAACATGCGACAATCGCACGACCGCGACTAACAGTAATAAGTCACGCCCATGGCGTCAGACCCCAGACCTTCTCACCAAACTCGTGACCGAAGAACCGGCCGATCGAAATTCGCGGTGTGACGCGCGCTACAAGGCCCCACCCAGCTGCACCCTGCACAGCGATTGTCCAGCTAATGGACTACAATCGGTGCCTGCAGCCTGAATGTGCTTGTTACTAGGTCGTGATAATTACGCAACTAACCCTTCACACTGCCAACACCATCTTGAAATGTACAGAGAAGACGGACTCTGTCAGAAATACACTATATTGATTGAAAAGTCACCTGTCCAATATGGTCAATTGGGCAGGGAGTAAACAAACACAGTAGCGTCTCTTCAAAAGGCAGGAATTTGTGAATTGCAGGTAAGCACTTAAAAACAGTTTAACACTTTCAGAAAGAAAGATTTATTACTAAAAGAGTCAAACAGGTGCAATAAAATATTTACAAAGAGATGTCACAAAAATATCTATATATGTATATAAAGAAAACAGCAGCAAGATAATAGGAAGGAGATTACAGGGTTAAGTTACTTGCCTTGCCTTGGTTTTGCAGATTCAAGCTGCAGAGCAGGGTGATTCTTTGATCTCCTTTTGTTACGATGTTCAGCTGGGAGATCTGTGTGTGTGTTAAACTAGCTTGTCTCTTCTTAAAAGTCCCTCTCAAAGGGGAGGGGGGCTCTGACTACACGTTTTGGGAGTGGTCAGTGGGAAACTCAGTTAAACTAACAGCTTCATAATCCATGACATGAAACACACAGTTGACCTGAGGAATGTTCAATTCTCTTTTAAGTCCGGGAGATAAGCTATTATTTGTTTTATGATGTGGGGGCGTACACAGTTTTGGGGTCAGTGCTTTCCAATTCTCTGAGAAATGCTGCCTTATCAGATGTAGGTGAGAAAGGTTACATGTTTCCCCAGACAACTGGCACCAAACCTGGTTGACCCACACCATCTGTCAGGAGATAACGTTTGCCTCTCAGGACTGCAGGGGGGGTAGGAAATGAGGCTGAGGAATGAGAAATATCTTGAATAAAAAGAGAAAAAAAATGGAAAAGGAGAACTCCGATCCCACTCTGATGAGCTAGTTTGCTACCAGCATTTAAAAAATTGCACTGCATCAAACCACGTGGTACTTCGGCACCATGCATTTTGGTGTATGCAAATGAGCACTCATTTGCAAAATGTAGGGTAGTGGCAATAAGAATTAATAGCATTACTGACTGTCTACAAAGGTAAGTGACTTTAGGGATCTTGCGGAAAAGCATTCAATTTTGCGAACATTGTGCACCGCGCTGGTGTGAACAAAGCCGAAAACTAATTGATTCATCAATGGGAGCTTTGTGACACAGCAATCTTAGCTGTGAATTCTTGCTCTGGAGAGGTGTTCACTCAGATGTATTTAATGTCTGTCAAGATAAGCCCACCAGAATACTCACATTGCTGCGCATGTCCACTTGGCTAACTGGGGAAAGTAGCATTGTCATAAACAGGTCACAGGCTGCAAGACTGTTTTTTGTCATATATCTATGTATTTCTCCCTTTATTTATTTTATTTTTAAATTACAAGTACTTGTATAGCGCCGTCAATTTTTGCAACGCGTTACATATATTATACATTCACATCAATCCCTAGCACTTTAGAATCTTTTTTTTAACAATAGGCAAAATGATTGCAAATACAATAACATATTTTATTTTGGGTGTTCTTGTGTCAATGATATTCTTTGGATAATTATAAGAAGAACTTTAGGCTGCTTTCACACTTATCAGTTTTTCTTCCGTTTTTGACTTATCAAAAGCAGAAGAAAAATGCATGACCCATTAAATCTTATGGAGATCTTCACACCAGGCAGCTGGGGCTGGATCTAGGGGGGTGCTGAGGTGGGCTGTGCCCCACCAGATTTTAGCTGTGCCCCCCCCCCCCCCAAAGCCTACCCTAACCTGCCACTATGCTGCCCTAATTAGATACTTTACCACCCTAGTTTAAAATTATACTGCCCTAGCTTGACACTATATCATCCTTGACTGACACTATACTGATCTCAGGTATGCATTGTGTGGGGAGGAGGAGCTCAGCTGCCTGTGCCCTGGATGTGTACAGTATAGAGATGGGCGAAGGAGCTGTGCCCCTGTCCTCTGCCCTGCCAGCAGTGACCCCTGTCCTCTGCCCTGTCAGCAGTGACCCCTGTCCTCTGCCCTGCCAGTAGTGACCCCTGTCCTCTGCCCCGCCAGCAGAGACCCCTGTCCTCTGCCCCGCCAGCAGTGATCCCTGTCCTCTGTCCCGCCAGCAGTGACCCCTGTCCTCTGCCCTGCCAGCAGTGACCCATGTCCTCTGCCCTGCCAGCAGTGACCCATGTCCTCTGCCCCACCAGCAGTGACCCCTTTCCTCTGCCCCGCCAGCAGTGACCACTGTCCTCTGCCCCGCCAACAGTGACCCTTGTCCTCTGCCCCACCAGCAGTGACCCCTGTCCTTTGCCCTGCCAGCAGTGACCCCTTTCCTCTGCCCCGCCAGCAGTGACCCCTTTCCTCTGCCCCGCCAGCAGTGACCCCTGTCCTCTGCCCCGCCAGCAGTGACCCCTTTCCTCTGCCCCGCCAGCAGTGACCCCTGTCCTCTGCCCCGCCAGCAGTGACCCCTGTGCTCTGCCCCACCAGCAGTGACCCCTGTCCTCTGCCCTGCCAGCAGTGACCCCTGTCCTCTGCCCCACCAGCAGTGACCCCTGTCCTCTGCCCACCCAGCAGTGACCCTTGTCCTCTGCCCTGCCAGCAGTGACCCCTATCCTCTGCCCCACCAGCAGTGTCCCCTGTCCTCTGCCCCACCAGCAGTGACCCCTGTACTCTGCTCCGCCGAAATTTTTTACTGCACACCCACATCAGACAGGCTAGATCTGGCCCTGCAGTCAGCTGCGGGTCAGTTGCATTTTTAAAAGTCCTGATTTGCTCCTTTTTTACTGGTGTTTTAGTAGAGTTTAGTAGAGTTTAGAAGCATTTAGGAGTGTTTAGAAGCGTTAGTGTTTATTAGTGTTTTTTACAGTACATGTAGGGAAAAAAAAACGGACACCCATGTATTTCTAGGGACCAGCGGATATAAACACATGATCATCTGTATACATCTGTTAATATTCGCATCCGTAAACATCCGTTTTTTTTTTTGAACAGAAGGAACAATTGAGTACTGACGTGATACTTTTTTTATTTGCACCAACATACAATTTTGAGGACAAGCTTTTGGGGAGTGTCCCCTTCTTCAAGGTCCAAGCAGTACTAGTACAAGGTTTTAGCAGAATGTTAGAAGAGATGTGGGGGATGAGAGAAAAAAAAAAAACAGAAGAAAGAAACACACACAGATGTACACCTCAATGGTTAAAAGACTAGAGATAAGACACAGCAAAAGCAAAGACTGGGGGGGGACGACAACACTCATGTAGGGAGTCATAAAACTGTTGAATAATGAGTGAGGAATCCCATGTCCAAATTAACGCCTTTATCTCTTGTGTCAAATAGAATTATCATTCTTAGTTCAAAAGTTTTTCTTTCCTGAATGGATTTGAAATTTCCTTTAACTAACTAAAATATGCAGGTCTTCCATAGTGTGGTCTGGTTGTGCAAAATGGTGTCCCACAGGTGTGCAAAAGTCATCTTCTTTATGTTCCTTGATGGTATGTCTATGCAAATTCATCCTTGTTTGCAACTTCTGTCCTGATTCGCCAACATAAGATCCTTTATTTTTTTTCTGTTGAAAAACCCCGGAACGGATGAAAAGCGGACGCAAATGGACAAAAATGGATGTAAACAGATGAAAAATGGATGTAAACCGACAAAAAAACACTGATGAAAAACTGATGTAAACTGATGGTAAACTGATGAAAAACTGATGGTAAACTGATGAATAACTGATGTAAACTGATGAATAACTGATGTAAACTGATGAAAAACAAAAAAAACGGATGTAAACTGATGAAAAACTGATGGTAAACTGATGAATAACTGATGTAAACTGATGGTAAACTGATGAAAAACTGATGTAAACTGATGGTAAACTGATGAAAAACAAAAAAAACGGATGTAAACTGATGAAAAACTGATGGTAAACTGATGAATAACTGATGTAAACTGATGGTAAACTGATGAAAAACTGATGTAAACTGATGGTAAACTGATGAAAAACTGTGAACTGATCCATTTTTTCGTGGTACAAACGTGACTGAACTGCTGAAAAAAATAGAACGCTCGTGTGAAAGGGCCTTAGAGATTAAGGGAGGATACAGAAATATGAAGAGCGTACAATCTATCAGGGCATAAAGGTGGATAGAGAAGGTGGAAGAGCTTACAATCTATTAGAGTATAAAGAGAGGATACAGGAGGTGGAAGAGTTTTCAGTCTGATGGGATATAAACTTTATGCCACATCTCTGTAAAACCCTCTTTATTGAAATCAATTAAAATTATTGAAACAAAAAAGCCTGTCTGTAAAGACCTACTCTGAGTTTCCATGTTGCCAATACAGAAAGTATAAAAGTAAAAAGTAAACTTCAGCCTACAAATGCAATGTAAAAGCATAGTAAAAACATAAGTTCCACCCTCCACCAGAGGGGTTTGTTCACTAGAGCCGCAGGTAGAAGCATTTGGTTTGTTCCCTCTTTCCTCCTCAATCAGTGGTCAGTGTTTGCGTGGCCACTTTCTAAGTCCACTCACTGACTGCCACGTAGAGGCTGGGTGGTGGGAACACTCTAAACTCTCTGCTTGTAAGCTTTATCCCAGTTACTATCCAGAATTTACAATAAAAATGTTCTCAAGGCTTTGACGGGTTAGGAGGGCCTTGCTAGATTCTAAGGATGGTAAGTAGCAGTGGGGGAGAGTTTGGGCTATTTGGCCTTATGCACACTGGTTTATTGTAAAACGCTCTATCTCCTGAAAGGGGACAATCTGCGTTAAAAACTGACTTCAGCTGCGTTTTTCCAAACCAGCTTAGCAGCTTTTGGTGTTTTGCCGTTTTAGTTTATTTTTACCAATTTATTTCATTGGCCAGAATTTTAATTTATTCTGACTATTGAAATGAATAAACGCCGAAGTGCTAAATGCGACTATTGTTTAGGAGCATTTAGATGCATTTAGCAGCATCGAGCGTTTTTTCTGCCAAAACTCTACTGCTCCTGGATGGACTGGCAGTGGATTTGTTTCCTGCCTCTGAACTCTCCTGCCAGTAAACGCTGCTAAAAGCCTATGTGTGCATGGACACATAGGCTAACATGGAGGAGAGTTTAGAGGCAGGAAAAATAGAATTCCAGATTATTATTGTTATTATACAGGATTTATATAGCACCAAAAGTTTGCTCAGCCCTTTACAATATAAAGGGAGACAATACAGCAATAATATAGTTCAATACAAGAGGGTTAGGAAGGCCCTGCTCCTTGGAGCTTACAATCTAAGAGGGAGGGGCTAGTGGTACAAAAGGTAATAACTGTGGGGAATGGACTGATAGGAGAAATAGAAGATTCTGTTATTAGCTGAAGGCTGGAAAGGCTTCCCTGAACATATAGGTTTTCAGAGATCGCCTAAAAGTGGGCAGAGTAGGCGATAGTCAGATAGTTTGGGGTAGAGAGTTCCAGGGTGGATGGGGGAGACTCTGGAGAAGTTCTGGAGAGGAGCATGAGAGGAGGAGACAAGGGAGCTAGAGAGCAGGAGGTCTTGGAAGGACGGTTTGGGTGATATTTAGAGACAAGATTGGTGATGTAATTGGAAGCTGAGTTATAAATGGCTTTCTATGTTATTGTTAATGTTTTGAATTTTATTTGCTGGGCAATGGGAAGCCAGTGGAGGGATTGGCAGAGAGGGGTGGCAGATATGGAACGGTTGGTAAGGTGGATGAGTCTGGCAGCAATATTCATGATAGACTGAAGATGCCCCTAATAGCAGCTGTAAAAACATCCATTATACATGACACCGTCATTTAAACATCCCTGCCCATGTCACTTACTTATTACAGGTTTGCGGCATGAACGGTATGAGTTTGATGCATGTGTTGTAGAGTCTTGCTCTGTAAAAAGCAAAAAAAGGATTATTAATCTTATAATTAATTACAAGGTAGACAAGGAAATGGGCATACAAAATACATGGGCTAAAGAGAACCTACCAGAATTTTTTGTTAATTGTGACTAATTTGGAAATGATACCCTAGAAACCATGGAATATCACAGTCTGGATAATAGCAGCTTTACAATTACATTTATCCACTTCCCTACCGGGCTATAGCTAAATGATGGCTACAGTGAAGTCGTCCAGTTCTAGGAGGGCATCATATTAACAAGTGTTTCTATTTAGTTTCTTGGCTTGCAGAAAAGTATGGACAACGTTTAACCAGCTAATTTGTCTGATTGTTCCCTTGATAGCTGATGGCCACTAATGTCTGCAGGTACTTGATGGAGATGAGAAAATTCCCCTTATAGCTGATGGCCAATAATGTCTGCGACTGCTTGAAGGAGATGAAAATGTTCCATTGATAGCTGATGGCCAATAATGCCTGTGGGCACCTTAAAGAAATGAGAATGTTCCCCTGCTAGCTGTTGGCCAATAATGTCTGTGGGTGCCTGAAGGAGATGAGAATGTTCCTCTGATAGCTGATGGCCAATAATGCCTGGGGGCACCCGAAGGAGATGAGAATGTTCCCCTGATAGCTGATGGCTAATAATGCCTGTGGGTATCTGAAGGAGGTGAGAATGTTCCCCTGATAGCTGATGACCAATAATGCCTGTGGGCACCTGAAGGAGATGAGAATGTTCCCCTGCTAGCTGTTGGCCAATAATGTCTGTGGGTGCCTGAAGGAGATGAGAATGTTCCTCTGATAGCTGATGGCCAATAATGCCTGGGGGCACCCGAAGGAGATGAGAATGTTCCCCTGATAGCTGATGGCTAATAA
Organism: Staurois parvus; assembly: GCA_951230385.1. Taxonomy (NCBI): domain Eukaryota; kingdom Metazoa; phylum Chordata; class Amphibia; order Anura; family Ranidae; genus Staurois; species Staurois parvus. The sequence goes on along the minus strand of CATNWA010001981.1, from coordinate 788 downwards.
TGCCTGTGGGTATCTGAAGGAGGTGAGAATGTTCCCCTGATAGCTGATGACCAATAATACCTGTGGGTACCTGAAGGAGATGGGAATGTTCCACTGATAGCTGATGGCCAATAATGCCTGTGGGCGCCTGAAGGAGATGAGAATGTTCCCCTTATAGCTGTTGGCCAATAATGCCTGTGGGCACCTGAAGGAGATGAGAATGTTCCCCTGATAGCTGTTGGCCAATAATGCCTGTGGGTGCCTGAAGGAGATGAGAATGTTCCCCTGATAGCTGCCAGCCAATAATGCCTGTGGGTGCCTGAAGGTGATGAGAATGTTCCCCTGATAGCTGATGGGCAGCAATGGAGTTGATTTACTGGAGAGTGCAAAAACTGGTGTAGCTGTGCATGGTAGCCAATCAGCTTCTAACTTTAGGTTGTTTAATTAAGCTTTGACAAAAAATCTGGAAGCTGATTGGTTTCTATGCAGAGCTGCACCAGATTTTGCACTCTCCAGTATTAGTAAATCAACCCCATTATCTCTGGGTACCTCACAGAGATGGGAATGTTCCCCTGATAGCAGATGGCCAATGATGTATGCGGGTACCTAAAGGACATAAGAATGTTCCACTGGTAGATGATAGCCAATAATGTTTGTGGGTACCTGATGGAGATGAGAATGTTCCCCTGATAGCTGATGGCCAATAATGTCTGCGGGTACCTGAAAGAGATGAGAATGTTCCCGTTAGCTGATAGGCACGAAAGTATGTGGTTACCTAATGGTGATGAGTAGAGATGAGCGAATTATTC
>CATNWA010001980.1:0-26474 GCA_951230385.1 Staurois parvus | reverse complement strand
CAAACATTTACTATATTGTAGCTCACCAATCCTTAGATGTGATGGCTGCTTTAGTTTGCTTTTTTCAGGTTTTTTTCTTTTATTTCACTTGGTGATCCAGCCAGTAAGTCTGTTCTTTTTCAACAGAACAAGCTGTCTACAAATGCATCAGTTAAAAGTGTTGAGACAAACCATTTACCACTGACAGGTGTGCTTGCAACCATCAGCTGTTATGTATGTAAATTCTTTCCCAAAAGAAAAAAAAAATGTTGCTGTAACTGATGTACTTGCAGATTTAGATACACTAACAAGCCAAACTCCAGCTTACACTTTACAATCACTCCCCTCCCCCTAGAGTAGCCTTTCTCAACCAGGGTTCCCAGGCACACTGGGGTGCCTTGAGGTTTTTTCAGGGGTACCTTGGCAAAATGTCCAGTGGGGGGAACAAACCTGCCTTTTAGTTACACAAAGTCACAGGATTTTCATTGTGCACCATTCCGACCTTCTAGCCTCCTACGTCCTAACTGTCAATGACATCATCAGCTGGTAAGGAGGATGTCAACTGCCTGCACAAAGGGGCGTCCTGAGGCAGGTGGGGGGGATGCGCAACGCACCGGGTGACACCAACCGCACAAGGTGACACCGGACCTGCTCCACAAAAAAGGTAAGTTGTAAAGCAAACCGAAGATCCCCGCAGGATGGATCGGATGTGCGGATTGAGCATAATGGATCAGAGTCCGATCCATTATGCTCCCCAAACCGCAGATCCGATCCATCCTGTGGGGATCTTCGGCATGCAACCTATACGGGGTGACACCGGATCCACTCCACGAAAAGGTAAGTTGTAAAGCAAGCCGACAATCCCTGCAGGATGGATCGGATCTGTGGATTGGGGAGCATAATGGATCGGGCTCCGATCCCAAGTGTTACCGCACCGGGTGACACCAACTCTAGGGATGCCCCTGCCTGCACATCATCCTAGTTTGACCCTTCCCTGCCCCTCTCCATCAGTGCCGGGGTCACATTAGCTCAGTGATGGAGGACAGGTGCTTTGGGACTGCCCACAATTTTAAAGAGTGCCTTGACTGAAAAAAGGTTGAGAAAACGCTGCCTTAGACTGACAATGTTTCTGTGTGCTATGCCCCCGGTGCTCCTTCACCCAGAGTGGGGGCTCTCTAATACAGGTGGTGCGTTACTGGCCAGATCGCCAGGTGAAAACAGAGGGGGAGGAAAAAAAGCCCAAAAAAAGAAAACTAATGCAGCTGACACATCTAATTATTGGTAAGTGGCAATATATTACATTTTTGGTTTAACACTTCCGTCCGGTCCATGTATATAAAATGCCGGACGGTGGCAGTGCAGGGGCGGGTTGCTGTTCATAAATGGCGCCCTTCCTTTTGAACTGTGCGTGCTCCCTGGGAGCGAGCGGCACCGTGATCTGGAGGACACAGCGGAACACCGATCACTGTTCGGGACTTCTGCGCGAGGTCTGGATCACGTGATCACTGATTGGCCATCATTCTACACAGAACATGTGTAGCACATCCAGTCTCTCTACTCTGTTTGTGGGACCCTCCCCCCACACTAGTTTTCAGAAATCGTTGGTTTGGATTAATCAGAGTTCATAGAAGGTGTTGGCGGCTGTAGCTGCCAAAAAAGCGTTCTGAATAAAACTCCGTTGACACTAGTGTGACCTGTCATGCCGGTCAGGATACAGATAGTTGTGTGACAAGTCGCAGCCCATCGATTGAACGGCACCCATTCCATTCTATGTGACCTAAAGTCGCAGCGACTTTGAAAAGGTTCCTGCACTAATTTGATGCCACTTTCTTGTGACTTGAGTGCCAGCGAATTTAAAGCCGCATAAAAGTCGCCCAACAAAGACACATTTGAAATCACGTGACTTTGGAGTCGCCCTAGAGTGCACAGAGCCTCAATCTGTGATTATACAAAGATACAAAGTAACATTTTACTTTTGTATCATTCTGTTCATTCATCTGCAGATCAAAAGGGATGTCAGTTAAAACAACGTGACAAGTAAAACAAAAGTAAATAAATAAAATGTTCCTCTTTGTAACCCCTTATTAACCCTTAATTTACTCTAATCAGCCCCAATTAACTGCTTAGTCTCCTTCTCCCTTAAACTATTACTTGCCTGCTGATTTTTTTGTTTCTATTTCAATAACTATTAATATTGAAATATTTGTTTTTTAAAGGTTAATGTTTTGACACATTTAATATACACTCGCCGGCTACTTTATTGGGTACACCTTCCTAGTGCCAAGAAAATCTCCCCCACCCCATTACACCACCACCCCCTGAACCATTGATACAAGGCAGGATGGATCCATGCTTTCATATTGTTCACTCCAAATTCTGACCCTACCATCTGAATGTCGCAGCTGAGATCGAGACTCATCAAACCAGGCAACGCTTTTCCAATCTTCTGTTATCCAATTTTTGGTAATCCTGTGTGCATTGTAGCCTCTGTTCCCTGTTCTAATTGACAGAAGTGGCACCTGATGTGGTCTTCTGCTGCTGTAGCCCATCTGCTTCAAGGTTCAATGTGTTGTGCATTCAGAGATGGCACTCTGCATACTTTGGTTGTATTGAGTGGTTATTTTAGTTACTGATGCCTTTCTATCATCTTGAACCAGTCTGCCCATTCTCCTCTGACATAAACAAGGCATTTTCATCAACACAACTGCCACTCACTGGATATTTTCTCTTTTCTGGACCATTCTCTGTAAACCCTAGAGATGGTTGTGCGTGAAAATCCCAGTAGATCAGCAGTTTTTGAATTATTCAGACCAGCCCGTCTGGCACCAAAAACTTTGCCACGTTCAAAGTCAATGAAATCCCCTTTCTTCCCCATTCTGAGGCTCGTAAGTCATCTGTTGCTGCCATGTGATTGGATGATTAGCAATTTGTGTTACAAAGCAACTGAACAGGTGTACCTAATAAAGGGGCTGGTGAGTGTATGTTTTACACATTTACCATTTAAAAAAGTACAAAATTGAAAAAAAAAAAAAAAAACACATTATTTAACTTGTAAACAATGTTGCAATGCTTTGTACCAGAATCATAATGCAGAATTTTCATTGAATTTCACACCATTAGTGGGCTGCATAATTAGCCGATTTTCATGCAGCCATCAAATTTGAGTGATTTTTTTTTTGAAAAAAACAAATGAATTTCTAATCAATGATGGGAGAATCATGCGAGAAATATAATCAAAAAAGAAATGAGCGTGAACAGAGACCTGGAAGGAAAGAAGATTCCCAGCCATGAAAATTATTTTCTGTAGCAACATGAGGTGAAACTGAAGGCTTGGTTGGTCGAATTTCGAAATGAATGGTGGCACCATCGGATTACAAAAAGAACAACATTTCTGATTTTCTAAAGAAAATGAATTCAGAATTCGGCCCATGTATGGCCCACCTAACTTTAGTGTCATTTTAACTACTTGAGATCCGGAAGGTTTTGCCCTCATTTATGACCAGGCCATTTTTTGCTATTCGGCACTGCGCTACTTTAACTGACAATTGCACTCTCATGCATAACTGTATGAAAATCAAATTTATATCATTTTTTTCACACAAATATAGCTTTCTTTGGGTGTTATTTGGTCACCACTTGGTTTTTTGTTTTTTTTTATTATATAAACAAACCAAAAAAGATCAAAAATTAAAGACCAAAAATTTGGGGAAAAAAAACCCAATATTTTCTACTTTCTGTGATAAAACATATTCAGTATTTTTTTTTTTTTAAACTAAAAACTTTCTTCATAAATTTAGGCTAAAATGTATTCTGCTACATGTCTTTGGTAAAGAAAAAAAAAATCCCATGTGTGTATATATATATATATATATATATATATAAGAAAAGAAAGACAGACACACACACACATATATATATATGATATATATATATATTATATATATATATATATATATATATATATACACATACATTATGATGCTATGCCGGTATTGGCGGTGATCAGCGACTTATAGTGGGACTGTAAAAATGTGGCGTTTAATCTGGTGCTAGCTGACAACAGGCTGAGAGGTACACTGACTGACACTGACATCAATAGTGTGCCACTAATACAGTGATCAGTGCTAATTCTGTACACTGTCACTGTAACTAATGACGCTGGCTGAGAAAGGGTTAACATCAAGGGGCTAATTGTATGCCTAACAATGTGTAATGTGTGTTATATGTGCTGCATTTACTTTACTGTATGGCTGTTTTTCTCCCTGCTTTGCAGGAACAAAAAAAAACAGGCATATCGGTGTTTCCTGTACACAGAGTTCTTTTAGTAAACACAGAACCCTGTGTGTGATTGGACACAGTTGATCAACTGATTTTAGCTGGAACCATTGGCTGAAACCAGTTGCCAAATTCATGCTGTGTCCAACCACAAGAAACTCTTCTGCTTTTTGCTGCATATGGGGGACTGGAGTGCGGGAACCTGTATGCGGTCTGATATTATAAGGGCTGTTTGGCAGGGAGGTCTATCTCACCAGGAAAGGAGACACCTAATTGGGGACGGTGGAGGGTATACCGGTGCAAGAATTTGGTGAAGAGTTTCTTGTTGTGAACACGGAGAATATTATCGATTTTTTTTCCCTGAATATAAATCACGTATATATTGGACTGTGTATGGGACTTAATTACGAATTGGACATTTATACATAATTGTTTAGTGTTGATGTCTAAATGTATTTTTCTATTGTGGTTATCGATGATATAGTAGAGCGCGTTGCTGCGTTAGTTAATATGATGTTCACATGTGTGCTGATTGCACTGCCAGGTTGTAGCAGCTCTGCAATTGCAAAACTGTTTTCTATTTTCACATTTTTTCTCTATTTTTTTTTATTTGCTTTCCTTTTATTATTTTTGATACTTTTTTGTTTGAGCACAGTAATAACATGGGGATCACTATTTATTTTATATTTGTTATCACATCTTAAGTAATGATAAAAGGTATTGCCGAATGAACAGGTCCATAACAGAGATATAAAAATTGCTCTTCTCCATAGGGGGTGAACAGGTGTGAAAGATGAAGTAGTTAAGATATATCAACTAGCTGAAGACACTGGACGTGCTGCACATGCCCATAAAAAAACCATCATCAAAGTACACAGGACATGTGTAGCACATCCAGTCCTTCTATCCCTCTGCCCCCTTCCAATTGCTAGCCATTCTAGGTTCTAAAAATGAAAAGAAAAAAAGCTGTCCGTTTATCAACATTGCTCAGATGCAAAATAGACAGATTTATTTATTTATTTCAGGTACTTATATAGCGCTGTCAATTTACGCAGCGCTTTACATATATATTGTACATTCACATCAGTCCCTAACCCTCTAGGGGTGTACAATCTAAAGTCCCTAATTCACATTCATACATAAGACAGATACAATGTAACAGTATTACTTTTGTACCTACTACATTTTAGTGCTCGGTCACACCGAATCAGACTTTGAAATCGTGCAACTTCACTTAAAGTCGCACGATTTCAAAGTTGGATGTCAGTGCGACTTCAGGTGCAACTTGCAAGACATCTGTGCGACTTGCATAGGCACATGTGGCTATGCAAGTTGCCCCTGAACTTGCAAAAAGTAGTGCATGCACTGATTTCAAAATCGGTGCAACTCTGATGAAGTCGGAATCGCACCAATTTGACGGCTTCAATTGCAGACAATAGGGTGCGACTTGTCATGTTGATTTGAAACTATCAAATTCCATGACAAGTCACAATGATATGACCGGGGTCTTACCCTAGGTTCACATCTGTGCGGGTGGTTCCGCTGCAGATCCGCACGAAAAAATCCGTGCAGCCGCACCACCCACACAGAGAATTGCGGACCCGTGGGCGGGTGCCATTAGTTCTAATGGCACGCCGCCCGCACTGGGAAACGTAACCGTAGTGGGAACCGAGGTTCCTGTGAGGGCTGCGTTTTCCAAAGAAGTGCAGGGACTTCTTTCCCTGCGTGTCACGGGCACTGGAGTCCATTCAAATGAATGGGCTCTCGTGCCCAGCATAACGCGGCAAAACACGGCCGCATATGTGTGAACCGGGGGTTAGGGCTGATTCACAATGTAAGGAGTGCTACTGCAGCACTTTACTTCTGCGAAAGCTCTCTGTCGCCAGCTGCCCTAGGGGGTAGTGTGGTGCGCGAATCAGCGCATTGTACTGCCCCCCCCCCCCCCGGTTTTTTTTTTGGTTTCTGTATAAGCTTTATTTGAAATGTACAAAATGTACACTTCATTCACTGCAATGTCATGCAGCATGATGCGATAAAGTGCAGCATGTCTGCATTTTAGCGCAGCACTAGGCTGCGTTGCAGTGTGAATGGGACACATAGGAAACATTGTTTCCTTTGTGTGCCTGCAGTGACAGACGTTTTTTACAATGCGGTAAAATGTCTGTAACCGCACATAATTTCAATCTGCATATCCTGTCAGTTAAAGCAGCCTGACAAGAGGAAAAACACATTTATTAAAATAAAATTTGTCTATTCAACCCCTTATTAAACCTTAGTCTACCCAAATCAGCCCAAATTAACTCCTTCTTTCCCTTCTCCCCTCAACCATTTTCTAACTTTTTTGTTTATTTCTATTTTATTAAAGTGGGATTAAAATGCTCGAGACTTACCTCCCCCACCCTTCTAACAACCCACCAAAAAAAAAAAAAAACGCACTTGCGCAGGTGCACTGCTGGTCTCCTCCAGTCCTTTGGGAACTGCTGGAAAAGACCGGTGATGCAAGCTGCTTGGCGATAGTTTGGTAGCCCAGTCCAGCCTTGTATAGGTCTACAATCAACAGACTTCATGAGGAGGGTGGCCTGAGGGCCCGATGTCCTCTAGTGGTCCCTGTGCTCACTGCCCAGAACCATAGAGCTCAATTGGCATTTTCCATTGAACACCAGAATTGGCAGGTCCACCACTGGCGCCCTGTGCTTTTCACAGATGAGAGCAGGTTCCCCCTGAGCACATGTGACAGACGTGTGAAAGGGTCTGGAGAAGCCGTGGAGAACGTTATGCTGCCTGTAACATGGTTCAGCATGGCCGTTTTGGTGGTGGGTCAGTGATGGTCTGGGGAGGTATATCCATGGAGGGACGCACAGACCTCTACAGGCTGGACAATGGCACCCTGACTACCATTAGGTATCGGATGAAATCCTTGGACCCATTGTCAGACCCTACGCTGGTGCAGTGGGTCCTGGGTTCCTCCTGGTGCATGACAATACCCGGCCTCATGTAGTGAGAGTATGCAGGCAGTTCCTGGAGGATGAAGGAATTGATACCAGTGAATGGCCCCCACTCTCACCTGACCTAAATCCAATAGAACACCTCTGGGATATCATGTTTCAGTCCATCCGACACCGCCAGGTTGCACCTCAGACTGTCCAGGAGCTCAGTGATGCCCTGGTCCAGATCTGGGAGGAAATCCCCCAGGACACATCCCTTATCTCATTAGGAGCATGTCCCGATGTAGTCAGGCATGAATACAAGACGTGGGGGCCATACAAATTACTGAGGACCATTCTGATTGGTGCAATGAAATTTCAGCAAAATGGACTAGCCTGCTGCATCATTTCTTCACTTTGATTTTCGGGGGTGTCTTTGGATTTAGTCCTCTGTAGGTTGATAATTTTTATTTCCATCAAACAATGGGACATCCTTACATTCCTAACACATTACCCCGTCCATATCAGTATAGAGATCCAGCAGGAGATTTTTCTCCATTGAGATCTGATGGGTTTTCAAAGTGTTCATTTCATTTTTTTGAGCCGTGTATATAGGTTCGGGAATTTTAAATACTCTCCAGACCCAAAGTGTACATTTTAATGTGTGCAAAAAAAAATAGGGCCCAAGCAGCAAAAGGGCTCATTCTATTTTATAAGAAATTCAAATAATGAAATGTGTTAATCAAGTACTGTAGTAATCTGATTGTGATCGATCCGTCACATTGAGTTCTAATGGTACGCTGAGGCCCATCCTCATTGCCTCGAGCGTAGAAAGGTTTGAGGTCATATGGATAGTTGATGATGAATACAGGGACGTCCCCACAATGTCGGACCAAATATTTCTCATGCTCCGTCTGTAGATCACAGCCCCACTGCAAGTGAAAGAAACACAAGGTATGTTAGATTAGAGAAGGACTCCAGAAATCACTATTTATACCAAAAGTGTTCCCCTGAACAGAACTGCAATTTTAGAGAAGAATAACCCTCCTTGTATGCAAACAGATGCTGTTTTTGGGGCCCCTGTGGCTCTACTAATCGCTAAGGTGCAGCGTACAACAATCATCCTGTTTTGCTGACTAACTGCGGTGTGTGTTTTATTTGATAGGCTGAATAGGCTGCAAAACGCACTGCACCACGGGGAAAAAGCAGTGCTTGCAGTACCGTGCGATTTTGTGGCTGCAAATGCACTGCGTTTGCAAGCTGCATTTGGGATGCCATTAACAATACATTTGCAAGGGCAGCGCGTTCACCTGCAGTGCGGGAAATTTGCATGAAACGCGCCTTTCCTGTTCTGCTTTCTGGTGTGAACTGGCCCTAAGTTTGAAGAAAAAAAAGAAAAGAGTATATTTGCTTATGTCATGAAAGTCATGTATACGGTACTGAATATTGAATCAGACCAGAACAAGCAAACACATTATAGGTACTAATCAGAAGCTATTTTGCTCTTCATTTAAAGGAGAACTCCAGGCAGACAGCTAAATACACAGAACAAAATATACATGGGAGCTTTTCTACCTACCAAAGGATTTTTTTTTTTTTTTCATAACAACCATGTTATACTCACCTGCTCTGTGAAATGGTTTTGCACAGAGCAGCCCAGTCTCCTGCCAGTGCCCCCATAACAAGCTGCTTGGTATGGGGGCACTCATGCGGGCTCTCTCCCAAGTCGTGCTTCGTGTGTCCACTGACACACAGAGCGCTACTTGGCCCTGCCCATGGCTCCCACTGCTGTCTTTAATCCTATGAGATCAGGCTCAGGTAAGTATGGGGGGGGGACTGGGGGAAAATGCATGCAGAATGCATAGAATGATATGACTATGGTAAAAAAAAAAAAAAAAACCTTGAGCCTTTAGAACCATTTTAAAGTGTTACTAAGCCCAGGACCCTGTATTCACTATATCTGATCTCCCATTACCCGGCATTCACTATATCTGATCTCCCATTACCCGCATTCACTATATCTGATCTCCCGGACCCTGCATTCTCTATATCTGATCTCCCATTACCCGTCATTAACTATATCTAGTCTCCCAGACCCTGCATTCACTATATCTGATCTCCCAGGACCCTGCATTCACTATATCTGGTCTCCCAGGACCCCGCATTCACTATATCTGGTCTCCCAGGACCCCGCATTCACTATATCTGGTCTCCACGGACCCTGCATTCACTATATCTGGTCTCCACGGACCCTGCATTCACTATATCTGATCTCCACGGACCCTGCATTCACTATATCTGATCTCCCTGGACCCTGCATTCACTATATCTGGTCTCCCAGGACCCTGCATTCACTATATCTGATCTCCCAGGACCCTGCATTCACTATATCTGGTCTCCACGGACCCTGCATTCACTATATCTGGTCTCCACGGAGCCTGCATTCACTATATCTGATCTCCACAGAGCCTGCATTCACTATATCTGATCTCCCAGGGCCCTGCATTCACTAGATCTGGTCTTCCAGGACCCTGCATTCTCTATATCTGGTCTCCACAGGACTCTGCATTCACTATATCTGGTCTCCACGGAGCCTGCATTCACTATATCTGGTCTCCCCGGACCCTTCATTCACTAGATCTGGTCTCCCAGGACCCTGCATTCACTATATCCGGTCTCCAGGACCCTGCATTCACTATATCTGGTCTCCCTGGACCCTGCATTCACTATATCTGGTCTCCACGGAGCCTGCATTCACTATATCTGGTCTCCCAGGACCCCGCATTCACTATATCTTTTTTTTTTTTTTTTTTTTTTTTTTTTTTTTTTTTTTTTTTTTTTTATTTAAATTTTTATTTATTTTCCATATATTGCACATTTCATTCTTGTTCTCATACAAACAAATTTGCATACCTTTAATAACATTTACTATCAATCTTTATTCCCAATTACCGCCCCCCGAACTATCTAATTACCCCCCCACCCAAAAAAAAAAAAAAAAAAAAAAAAAAAAAAAAAAAAAAAAAAAAAGATAAACACCACCTCCCTCCCTCAAAATAAACCCACCCACTCTGCATAATAGTGTTATCCCACTTCATACACGAATATAGGGTACGAATCCTTCTATCTTTCTCACGTGGTTACTTCATATATTTCACCATAAATTCTTCCCATGTTCCTCTCCACCTCTTATAGAACAACCCCATCCTGTCTTCCTGCATATAGCACAGTCTCTCCATCTTATAAATCTGATTAGTTCTTTCCACACCAATCCTCTACCTTCGGGCACCTCTGGTCTATGCCAAAACTTAGGTATCAACCCCTTCGCCGCATTTAGATAGCACCCATATACCGAAATCCTTGTAGTTATTTACTGATAGCTCTGTACTATGTAGGAGACATACTGCTGGGTTCAATCCTATCTTTATCCCAGTGATATTCTCAATTAATTGAACGATCATCTCTATGCTCAGAAAAACCTTGAATTTTTGGGCATTCCCACCATATATGATATAAAGTGCCTACTTTTCCACATCCCCTCCAGCACTCTAGTGAATTTTCCCCACACATATCTTATACTCAATGTTCGGTGTGATGTGCCATCTCGTTAAACACTTGTAATTTACCTCCACCTCCCTCATACTTATATTCTCGTGTTTAGAATAATCTGTAATTTTTCTTTGCTTATCCTCGTCAATCTCTATTCCAAATCTCTTTCCCAATTTACCTATATACATTGGTTTTGTGTAAGTGTCTAATCAGTGAGGATTTTATAAATTTTTGCGGTGCCTCGCTCCCATCACACCTCGTTTCGTTTCTAACAACCTCTCAAAGCCGTTCCAATCCTCTCTCGATCTGAACGGATCCTTGGGAGGTTACTGACAAATGTGTTTTAATTGATTAATATTTTCCAATTCATCTATATTTTAATAAAAAAGTTCCTTTTTTTATCCCCTTTCAAATCACACCAAGTGTGTTCTCAATTCTTGTCCATCCATTATGTTCTCTCAGTTGGATATCTTTTTTTCTAATCCATTTCCCTATACTTTCCTCCTTGCCTGGGGGAAAAATAAATCCGTATTCCTCAGTGGTATTAATTGTGAGTTAAAATCCCATTTCATAATTTTATGCAATTTATCCCAGACATTAAAAACATTCAATGTAAAAACACTAGTGGTATCCCTTAACCCTCTATGTTGTGCTGGTGCCCAAATAGTTCTCTTCAGGGTAAAACTCCGCTTAGTTCATTCTCAATCTGAACCACTTTTTCCCCTCATAATTAATGTGTCCAATCATAAATTCTTGTTAAAAAACTACTGCTTTATAGTACCTTTTAATATCTTGGCACTCCCAGTCCTCCTCTCTCTTTATTTCTATTTAACAAGTCATATGTTATCTGGGTTTTTTATTTTTCCATAATATATTTTGTCAAACATTTTTTTTATTACTTTAAAAAAGGCCTCCTCCGGAATTTGATTGGACATCATCTGAAATTTTATAGAGGATTTTTTGGTACAAATTATCATTTTTTATCAGGTTTATACGGCATATCCAGGATGGGTTACCTCCTTCGAATCTCCTAAGTTCCTTCTTAATCTCATTTAAGAGTGGGATATAATTTAATTTCTATACAGGTTTTCTATATGAGGCAGAAAGTTTCACTCCCAAATACTTTATCTCTTTAATTTTTCCATATAAAGGGGAAATTCTTTTTGTATATATTTTCTTTTTCACTATTTGAAAGGTTTACATTCAAGATCTCAGTTTTAGTTGGGTTAATTTTCAAGTTTGACAACTCCCCATACTCTTTTAAAGCTCTTCATAGAATTGGGGAGTGTTATTCCTAGGATTTTTTCCCACATAAAACAAAAGATCATCCGCATAGGCAGCTACTTTATGTTTCGACTTCCCCAATCTGCACTCCTTTTATATCTAAGTTCTTCCTGATAGTTGCCAATAATGGTTCCAATGCCAATATATACAACAATGGAGATAATGGACATCCACTGTCTAGTTCCATTTGACATTCTGATAGGTTCCGACCTCTCTCCCATTAACCATTACTATCGCTGAGGGCTCTCTATACAGCTTTCCTATCCATTCTCTCATTCTTACTCCTATTCCTAGGGTTTCCAGGGTATTCCATCATAAAACTCCAATCTACTCTATCGAATGCCTTCTCAGCATCGATCGAAGTTTAGTACTATTACCGGGGTTTTCCCCTTTCTAGCTTTTTGGATAAGCAACAGAGTTCTTAGGCCATTATCTACTGCCCTCCCTCCCCGGGACAAAACCCACCCTGGTCCCCCTGAATCCCATTCTGGCATGAGATTTTTTTAGTCTATTTGCTAGGACCTTAGCTAGAGAGCTTGATGTCTATATTCAAAAGTGATTATCGGTCTAAAGCTAGAGCACTGAGAGGGATCCTTCTCTTCCTTTTGTATCAGCACCCACATGGGCCTGTAAACGATTCCTTTCTCATCTCCATTGTCTCCTCCCAGGGCATTCATATATCTCTTCAGTTTGGGTATTAACAGGTCACTGTATTTTTTTGTGTATCTCACTGTATATCCAATCTGGGCCCGGGCTTTTTACCCATCGGAGTGTCCTTTAATGATCTTATTATTTCTTCCTGTGTGATTTCCAAGTCAAGGGAATTCAGTTGATCATACTTTAACTTCGGTAAACCTGCATTTTTTAAATATTTTTCCCTTCCTTTCTCTCTTCTCTCATTTCCATTTATATTTATATTTACTGGGTCTTGGGAGGCGATATTATATAGCTTGCTGTATATATTCTTTAAACACCTCGATAATCTCTTTAGTAGAGTAAAACCATTTCCCCCTTGGGGTTTTTTATTTTTCTCAATATAATTTCTATTTTTTTTTTTTTTTCCTCAAAGCTCTCATTAAATATTTTCCTGGTTTTATTCCCCCATTTATATCTATTCACTTGCAACTTTATTAAACACTCTTATCTTCTCCTCCTCCAGCAAAAGCTCTTAGTTCTTCTTTCTTTTTTATCACCTTCTGTTTTATTCTTTTCTGATCTTTTATTTTTATGTATTTTGCTCTAACTCAGCTATTTCTTTTAACAGCCCAGTAACTTTTTCTCTTCTTCTTTCCCTTTCTCTTTTTGCCCCAGACGCAATCAGGATACCTCTTATATAAGCCTTATGGGACTCCAAAAAAAAAAAAAAAAAAACTCCCACACTGTAGCCAACGATACCTCCCCTGTCTCATTTCTCTCGAAAAATATCTTTCAATCTCCTCTCTAATTTTTCGATCCACTACCTGATCCAGGAGGAGAGCCTCATTCAGCTTCCAACCTATCCCTCCTGTCAAACGTCTTCTCCACCTCATTTTCAATGAAACAGGGGCGTGATCCGAAAAAGACATGCGCCTCAATTTCTACTTTTTCCACCAAATCTATAAGATGATGATCTACTAATATATAATCCAATCTGGAGTACATCTCGTGTGCTTTGGAGAAGAAGGTATAATCTCTCTCCCTTCCATGAATCACTCTCCAAATATCCACCAGTTTCGACACTCCTGGGATGGCCCTCTTCAGGATTCTCAGAGCTCTACCTCCATCTCTTTGCACAGAAGCATGTCGTATCCATTTGTGGGTCCATACAAAAATTCAGATCACCTGCCACTATCAAACCGTCCTTTCTTAAAAGGCCATCAGTTTTTCTCAGGACAACCCTTCAGGAAAAACTTCTGGTCTTTTTATTTGGGCAGTAGATATTTACAAAATTGTAAACATTCTTGCTCTTGTAATCTACCCTTTTAAAAAAACAGAAATCTTCCCTCAGGATCAAACCTCTCTCTCATCTATCTCCAGCCTTACATTTTTTTCAAATCCTATTGCTACTCCTTAGCTCTCTTGATTAGGGGAATCCGCATAGAACCATGTAGGGTAACTTCTAGAGTACAACTTTATTTCTTGACTTAATCTCTAGGTGTGTCTCCTGCAGGAATACCACCGAAGCCTCCCTATACTGTAGCTCCTTAAGTAATTTAAAATCTCTTCCCATGGACAATTTCAATCCCTTTACATTATAAGTTACAAATCGGATATCGTCCATCTTTCATGTCTTATCCTTTCTCTCTTTTCCTATCTCTTCTCGCCCAATTATACAGAGTGTTACCCCTAAAAACCCATCCTCCCTATCCCTCCCCCCCTGAAATCTCCGTCCTACCCAACCTCCCCTCTCCCCATCCCCCCCAGGCCTCCTGTTCGCCCCTCGGATCATTATCCACCTCTGATCCCTCTATTAGGGTTCGACTCTGACAATGACCGCTCACCTTCCCCCCCTCCTCCCCGGTAACCCCCTTATCTATTATTTCTCTTATTTCCTCTTTCGACCAGCTGCCACTTTCTTGACCCACCACTGTCCAGCACCTCCCGCCCCCACATCCCATTCAGGAATCTCTTGTCTCTGCAGTCCCAATTTATCACAAAATTTCTTCCATATCTTCCCGGGAATCTCAGTATTTGCTGTAGTTCACATCCCTCCACCCAATTAAACTTGTGTCCCGGCCCCACTCTGTATTTTCACATTATGTTTTCTCATCACTTCTAGAAGGGGTTTCAGTGATCTCTTCCTTCTCAGAGTCTCTGCTGTTAAATCTGCAAAAAATTTGGATACTTTTTCCTTCATATATAATATTTGTTCTTCCTTTAATCTTTTTCCATATTTCTTCTCTATCTCTGTAGTTATGAAGTTTAACAATTATATCCCTTGGTTTTTCTACCCCTTTTTCTTGTTGATACTATGCCCAAATCCTGTATACTTCATCCAATTTAAGCATCTCCTCCTCCGATTTATCCATTATAAAGATCAGAATTTTGGCAGTTAGTTCTTTTAAATCTTCTCCCTGTGTCAGTTCCGGGATCCTCTTACTCTAAGATTATTTCTCCTTTCTCTATTTTGTTGTTCTTCCATCATATAAAGCAATCTCTTTTGTTCTTTTCTATCTTCCATTATCCACTTCTCTAATTTAGGGATGGCCTGATCTTGGGCATGAACCTTCTCCTCTATTTCCTCCACCCTAGTTAATAATTGTCCCAAGTCTTCTCGGATCATCCCCATCTCTTGCTTTATTGATTTTTCCAAGCCTTTAAACATTTCCGCCATTTCTTTTTTATTAGGTATTTGCATATCTCTTTCAAGTTCTCTCGGTTCAATGCCTTCCAATTGACTATTATATACTGGGCCCAGGGAGAGTCTCGGGCTATTATCCAAGCTTATTTCCAAATCACTTTTTTCACTTATTCCTTGGGATCTTTCTGGGGTAACGTTTCCTTGTGACACATACTTCTTGATCGTACCAGTTTGGGTGTTCTTAGTCCCACTCCCTTTGGTATTTTTACCTTTCATGTTATTTTTGGGAACTTTTTGCTCTTATTTCAAGGAACTCCTGTTCTCTTACACCTCCCAATCTTCAGACCCACCCTGGGAATCTCCTGTTTCTTCAAATTAAATTTTTAATACAAAGTCTTATTATAGGCACATGGGAATCTAGTGCGGAGACTCAATGTATGTATAGGTCTGATATACAAGTCCAATGTATATAGAGTGTTAAAGAGGACCTGCAGGAATCACTCACCCTCCTCGCTGGAACTCCACTCCAAGAGCGTTCCTCCTCTATAATTGTGTCCTCTAGGAGGGATTCCTATGGATCTCATTTACCTCATATAGCTTGTCTTCTCATCACATGGCTCCTTAAATTGAAGGTGGTTCACGAGTTGAAAACACAATGGAAAAAAAAAAAAAAAAAAAAAAAAACAGGAGTAATGTGGAAGTTGGAGGTTTTAGCCGTTTTAAGGAGGTGATACTATAAAACTGTTGAACTGCAGAGCTGATATGATGTGGTATATAGGTAGTGTTGAGATGTGGGTGAATAGAGGGAGACAGGACGATGGTGGGCAACTATAAATGTTGTAATATTGTAATATATTATATTGTGGGGCAATACAATATTTACCCAGCATCTCTTCACCCACTTACTCAGCTGTCAGATGTCGGGCACCTCTCTCTCTCTCTCGCGCTGACACTCGGAGCTCCCAGAGCTCCTCTGCGGCTTCCCACGTGTCGGGGCCGCTCCAATGCCTCAGCCGTCTCAGTGGCGTCTCCCTGGCAACCCTACTCCTCCTCCGAGGCCAACGCTAGACAGCAGGGGAAGCCTCGAGGCTTCCTTCTCCCGGCACTCTCCTGGATCCAGGCTCCGACTGTTTCCCCGACAACTCCACACGCTCCTCCGCAGACGCCGGCGGCCGTCAGGGGACAATCCCAGAGCGGGGGGGGTGCCACCCCTCGGCTCTCTCCCCGGCGCTCTCCTGGGTCTCAGCAGCCCAACCGTCCCCGGACCTCCGTGAACTCTCTTCAGAGGGTGAGTTGCTGATCCCTCTCCATGCTGCTGGTCTCTCTATCCACGGGGCCTCATGGGAGGATAAACGAGGGGAAGCTAACGGAGAGTGCTAGCTACACACACTCCCGAACCGCCATAGCCAGGCTCCACCCCCCTCTCCACATCTCATCCCTGCCAATGTCTTCATCTGCATTCACTATATCTGATCTCCCAGGGCCCTGCATTCACTGTATCTGATCTCCCAGGGCCCTGCATTCACTGTATCTGGCCTCCCACAGTACACAGAACATGAAAATGCTATTATTTTCATAAATACAAACTGCTAAATACCTTTTCTCATCAGCTGTATATAGCAGTCTTGTGACTTCTATCAGTGTCCAGCAGAACACTAGTTAAAGCCTGTAGGAGGATTGTTCTATGAGGCTGCAGGACCCCTGACCCTCTGTCTGAACAGCGCCGATTGGCCCTGTGCTGATATCATGCACTCTCCCAAAAAAAACACAAAAAACTCTAGCAATACACACCAAAGGGATCATGTACAGCTTACCCCCAAGGCTTTGTTCTATTAGCAGATGGATTGGGGACAGTAGAAGGGGAGGATCAGAGAAGACAGGATCAAACATCCTTTTTACACAATGCAGAGGATTAACCCCTTAGATTCCACAGTGAGTATTACAAGCATGCTTTACTGCATATACAGACTGATTTTTACTGTTGTAGTTTTAGTAACACTTTAGGTAACCCCTAAGGTCTTGTTCCTCCTCAAGCCTGTGTCTGGACAGCGAAAGGGGGAAAGCGGGACAGTAAAGAGCTCACCTCTCTATTACTATGCTCTCTCCTCTCATCAACAAGACCTTGTTAATATAGAAGTATTGAAATATAATTGATTGGCATCTTGTGCTGCTTCACCCTCTCCCAGTCTGCACTCTGCTGTACAGGGGGATTGCAAGAGGCCAAATTCAAGTATTTACACTGCTTATATTTGAAAAAAAAAAAAAAAAAAATCTGATGCATAAATAAATACGGAGCTGCCATAATATACAGAATTTACAAACTCCCAAAGTTTAGTTTCAACTTATCACCTTTGAGCATTGTAGGAATCTACAAAATATGATATGGATGACAGAGACGAGAATCAGCTCGAGTATCCCGGCTGTGACATCAAACAAGGAATTTAGCAGCCCAAAAATCATTATTACATCAACACTTTGGATGGTTGGAATTGTTCCCCAACTTTCTAATGACCATGCTGGAATTCCGTATTAGTCCTGAGCCTCCGTTTCATCAAGACAGTCAAGGCCGTAATCTTTCAAAGACATTCAACGTCAACAGTTCTGATTGTCCCACAGTTTGGACAGAAGTTTTTGGAGAGAGGTTGCACTGATCCATTTGGTCCGATCCATAAGGGCCCATTGACAGTTTTACGTGTTCTTTTTTTTTTTTTTGTGGCACGTAGACACAATTTGTATCAAACTTGCCTATCCAAGGTCACGTGTGCCCTCCAAAAGGATTCATAGGATAACAAATACTCACCTATTTTATTCCAGCTCCCCGTGAGGGCAAATGGACCTGAGTTTCAGTGCATTGTAAGGCCGTGTTAGGCCATGTGTGTTATTTATTACATGCATTGTTTTTTCCGTGTATGTGTGCTGCATGGCAATGCACCCTATAGCACATACCGGTTAACCACCTCCCGTCCGGCCGTTGTATATAAACAGCCGGACGGTAGCAGTGCAGAGGCGGGTGGCCATTTCTAAACGGCCTCCCCGCACCCTGATTGTGCGCGCTCCCTGGGACACAGTGGAACACTGATCGTCGTACGGGAACTCGCAGAGATTGGCCAATCACTGATCACATGCATCACATTGGCTCCTGCTGCTGTCACTCAAATCCTGTGAAGAGGGAACGGAGGGCGGGGCCCCGCATCACTGTCTGTGTCTATAGACGCAGGCAGCGTGCGCTTGGGAATTCTGCCCACAGGTGTGCCACAAGCAGCTTCCTATGGTGGCACATGAGAGGCGGAAGAGCCAGGAGCACCAGCAGGGGGCCCCAGAGGAGGAAGGTCCCATTGCACAGAGCAGGTAGCTATAATATGTTTCCTATTAAAAAAAAAAAAAAAAATGTTACAAATGCTTTAACATTTGCTAAAATTGACTTGGCCAGTAATACTCGATTCAGACTCCCATAAACAAAAACCTTATTAGTTTCACTACTCAAGTCGTTTCCTCAGTACTAATATGTCAAAATACCCACATGGACCACTCAGTCCTTTTAAAGCAGGCATTGGCTATCCCCGACGCATGTGCCCAGGCAAGAAAACAATGCTGTTTTGTGTCGGCATCTGCTGTCATTGGCTGCAAACTGACAGCTCACTAGGCGACCATTTACAAAGTCTGAGCCCACCCACCTCCCTGTGGTCACTAAAAGCCCATCAACATCTACAGGAGGTACCCTGCTTTCCTAAAGGTAAAGGGTCTGATATGAAGAGTGAAGGTGCAGGAATTGGGTTGCAGTAGGAAAGTGTAGAAATTGGGGGGGTGATCTGATGAGGCGTGACGATGCAGGAATTGGGGTGATCTGAGGTGTGATGGTGCAGGAATTGGGGTGATTTGAGGTGTGAAGGTGCAGGAATTGGGGTGATCTGAAGTGTGAAGGTGCAGGAATATTGGGGTGATCTGAGGTGTGAAAGTGAAGGAATTGGAATGATCTTAGGGGTGAAGGTGCAAGGATTGGAATGATCTCAGGGGTGAAGGTACAGGAACTGGGTCCAATCTGAGGCGAGAAGGTGCAGGAATTGGGGATGATCTGAAGTTTATACATTGGGACTGATATGAGGTGTGAAGGTGCAGGAATTGGGGTGATCTGAGGTGTAAAGGTGCAGCAAGTGGGGTGATCTGAGGAGTAAAGGTGCAGGAATTGGATCTGATCTGCAACGTGAAGGTGCAGGAATTTGGGGAGGGTCTGAAATTTGAAGTTTATACATTGGGGTGATCTGAGGTGTGAAGGTGCAGGAACTGGGGCGATCTGAGGATTGAAGTTTATATATTGGGCTGATCTGAGTTGTGAAGGTGCAGGAATTGGGGTCATCTGAGGAGTAAAGGTGCAGGAAGTGGGGTGATCTGAGGTGTAAAGGTGCAGGAATTGGATCTGATCTGCGACGTGAAGGTGCAGGAATTTGGGGAGGGTCTGAAATTTGAAGTTTATACGTTGGGGTGATCTGAGGTGTGAAGGTGCAGGAACTGGGGCGATCTGAGGATTGAAGTTTATATATTGGGCTGATCTGAGATCTTAAGTGCATAAAATTTGGGCTGAACATGTTTTGTGTGTTCACCATCTAGTCAATGTTTGCACACATAGCTGTACTGCTAATGACAACTAAAGAGTGCAATAAAATTGAAAACAAACCAAAACATACTATTGTTCACTGGAAGAAGCAGTCCCCAATATCAGACACAAAAGAACGTGGAAGTGAAGGTGGAATATGAACATTGACTTCCATTTTCCTATGAGTACAGGGGATAAGTAGGAGACGGGAAACCCTCCATATTAGTACGTCCTTGCTCAGAGTTATGGGAGAGGAGTGGTAAAAAAGAAACCCAAAAACAAAACACTCAAAACACCAATGACAAGACATTCTTGGAAACCAACTGCGAGTGGTTTTAATAGGAGGGGGAGCATTATACAACGCTAAACCACATAAGTCTGTGGGAGTCAACCTGCCCTCCACACCTACTGCTGAGCAAGGGAAAATAAGTTCTCATGTACAAAAACATCAAAGAGAGTAAAAACAATTATTAGGGGGAAATTGAACCTCTGCACTACGGAAAATATCATCACAAAAAAAACTGCAATGAACTGACATGGTTGAATGGGCCCTAAAGGATGATTTTAACATGTACTCAGAGATCCCCTTCAAAAGAAACTAGTCACTGCCCCAGAAAAAACATGCAGCCAGTGAAAATAAACAAGTTCTAAAGCCCTCGGACTTCCATATGTGCACTTCTTCAAATCACTTCAAGCTTCAAGACTTTCCCCACCTCCTGCTTTAGCTTGACAAGCTAGTGTCCATTATGAGAATCTTCCAAAAGATGGGAAGAAAGGACTTCCAACTCCCAAGTTAGATTCCTGAACCACAAAGCCAGGGATAGTCTGGTCCTTGGCGTCAACCAATCACCCTGTCCAGAGACCAGACTTGCTTGTCCAACTATGACAGAAAAGTACATAGGAGATGTCTGGAGTGAAATTTGGCAAAGGGAACTGCCTCAAAAGACTCTACCATCAGACCCAAGACTCTCATGCAGAAGCAAAGAGATAGATGGAGATTAGAAGGGTACAAGACCAGATGGTCTAAAGCTTTCCTGAAGAAGGAACCCTCTGGCCTAAAACCCAGATGCAGACAGAGATTCTCCAGGTGATGAGTTCTTTCCAGTGATGATTTCTGAAGGTTCAGAATTCATCCAAACCTCTGTGACCACTGGACAGGCAGAGATGTGTTGTCAGTCAGGGGTGCACCGATACCATTTTTTTAACACCGAGTTCCGATACTTTTTTCTAGTACATGCCGATACAGATACCTATTGTCATAGAAAGGCAAGTGGAAAAGGAGCTGTGGACAAGGGATGGGGGAAATCATGCTATGGTTGGGAGGGGGGTGGAGGTTAGATAGAGGGGCAGGGGTGTAGGCTTGGGGTGGGATGGTTGGGATGAGTGGTTGAGGGATGGGATAGGTAGACAGGGCTGGAAGCTAATGTGACAGCTGGGGGGGGGGGGGCGTGAAGGTTGGAAAGTTGCTAGGTGGCAGAAGGGGACCTTTAAATTGGACACAGTGTGGTTGCAAAGGATGGAGAAACTGTGACTAAACTAGGAGTAGGGTAGATGGTAGTGATAGCGGATAGGAGATTGGATGACAGGAATGTCTGACAGTTGTGGATTGGAGGTTGTAAAATGTGCAGGGAAAGGGGGGGGGGGCGATAAACTAAATGGGCAAGGAATGGTGACAGTAAGATGGAAAGCAGGGCAGCCATCAGAAATTTTGGGGCCCCTTACACCAATTTAGTGTCATCCCATATATTGATAGCAGCCAGTGTGGCCCCCAGACAATGCATAGAAGAGCTGCACAGTGTTGGGCCCCAAAACACAATACAGTAGAGCAGCAAAATGTGGCCCCCTGGGTGCCTCAGAATACAATGTAGGAAAGCAGCAGGGGCACAAAACACAGAATATAAGTGAAGCACAGTGTGATCCCTGGTTCCCCAGCATACTCTCAAGAAGTGAGGCAGCAGAATGTGGCCCCCTGCACAATATAGAATAGCAGAACGGTGTGGCTCCCAGGAGGCCCATAGGCTGCCTAAACCATAACATAATACATTCAGCCCGTCCCTGTGAGGCCTCCAGGTCCCCTCCTCACCTATTCCAGCACAGCCCCATGTCAGTCTCACCTGGATGAATTGTATGGTGAGAGCAGACTTTCCGACCCCGCCTCCTCCCATCACCCACCACCCGGTACTTCTCCTGCTTGGCGCCCTCCCTCCAGTCAGACATCCCGCAGTCCACATTGTGAGATGCTCAAAGTTTGAGATATTATTTTATAACCCAACCCTGCTTTAAACTTCTCCACAATTTCATCCCTGCCCTGTCTGGTGTGGTCCTTGGCCTTCATGATGCTGTTTGTTCACTAATGTTCTCTAACAAACCTCTGAGGGCTTCACAGAACATCTGTATTTATACTGAGAATAAATCCCATACAGTTGGACTCCATTTTTTTATTAGGTGGCTTCTGAAGGCGCTTGGTTCCATTAGATTTTAGTTAGGGGTATCAGACTACAGGGGGCTGAATACAAATACACACCACACTTTTCAGATATTTATTTGTAAAAAAAATTTAAAACCATTTATAATTTTCCTTCCACTTCACAATTATGTGCCACTTTGTGTTGGTCCATCACATAAAATTCCAATAAAATACATTTACATTTTTGCTTGTAACATGACAAAATGTGGAAAATTTCAAGGGGTATGAATACTGTTTCAAAGCACTGTACTTGTCAGAACATCCAATTGTAAATCCAAATTGCATATGCAGCTCTATCCCCGAAGGGGCTGCTGTGAATTTTGCAGGTTCGTTCTCCAACAGTGCAGAGGCAGCCAGGCACACAGCAACAGTCCCTACACACCCGACTACAGAAAAAGCCAAAAACTAAATGTACCTAGCAGCCTAACTAAGAGAGTGCTACATATAAATCAGACTGTAATGTGTGAGTTTCTGAGCTTAAAGCAGTTGTAAAGCCTTAAGGTGTCCCTTAGCCTCCCTTATACTTACCTAAGCCCCATCACGATCCAGCGCTGTGCATGAGAGCCGCTGCTCTCCCGGCTCTGTCCCTCCTCACAGGGCAGATCAATAGCAGTGGGAGCTATCGGCTCCAGCTGCTGTCAATCAAACTCTGTGATGAGGGTGCGGGGCCGTCTATGGATACAGGCAGCAGGGCCCGGGTGTGAACCTACACAAGTGCCCCCAGAGGAAGCAGCTTCTTTTGAGGGTACTGAATGAAGAGAAGCCAGGAGTGCTGGCAGGGGATCCCAGGAGAGGAGGATCGGGGCTGCTCTGTGCAAAACCATTGCACAGAGCAGGTGAGTATAACAGGTTTATAATTTTAATTAAAAAAAAAAAATATGATGCATTACAATCACTTTAAGACTCAGAATTGAATGTAATTCCCACAAATGATCCCACATTTATCTATTTACAGTAGGCCTGGATATGTTGTAGGGGATTGGACCTGCCTAATTTCTCATGCTTTCCAGCATTTTCTCAAAAGACTGAAGCTTTTTCCCTTTTTTTAAAAAAATTTTTTTTAATAAATCGTTATTTTTACAAGTATGACGGCAGCTTTTCATCTCCCGTCATAAGGCGTCTCATAGTCCAGCTTCTAACCCCTTCGGAGGTCTCTAGAGGGGAATTTCCCATTGAAAAAACAAACAGATTCCTCCACCCATGCTATACAGTGTGGATGGGCAAATCTTCAGTCCTGGCTTTTGAATTCTGGCAACGGAAGGCAGCAACTGTCAGAATACCCAAACAGCGGATACATGTGATTGGATGCAACGTCTGTTCAGCTGACAATTCTCCGTCTGGCTCATTTGATTTTTCAGTCAAAGGATGTTGGGTGGGAGAGTGCCAACTAGGCCACCCATGAAACAAATTTCATCTGGTTCATCAGGAATTGAATGAAATTTGCTTAGTGTGTGGCCAGCCTAAAGCATAACGAAAGGCAAATTTTTTTTTTTTTTTTTTTTTTTGGGACTAGAACCCGTCAGGTTTTTTTTTTAAATGCTGTCTGTGCCCCCATTAGGGAGATCCAACCTCTCTATTTGTCTGTTAAATTATATCACCGGGACTGAAAATGAAAGAAAATCCCAAATTTTGTGTTGACACCAAAATAATAACAGAGGGGAAATCTTCCAATGGGGACATTGGTTCTAATGACAATCAGGAATTCCTTCACTTTGGAGGATCTACCCATGGGTACTACGATAACTAATAAAAAAACCCTCAACTGACAGAGTTAAAGCCCTCGCTTACTCTATCTAAAATGGTAAAAACAAAAAGTTTGGCTGTTAAGTTTCACTTTAATCATTCTTCTGATTGCTTTCCATTGTTCATCTCTGCTCTATGTCCATGTCATTCCTGACTCAGCTGATTCAGGGAAGGATTTAGAACAGTCAGCAACAGCAATTAGATGTTCTATAGCACAGGTGTCAAACACAAGGCCCGTGGGCCGAATCTGGCCCTCCTGGCCATTTAATGTGGCCCTTGCACCTCTCCTGCAGGTACCCTTTGTCTCCACCCCCACCATGTCTGGGCAGTCAGCAGCAGAGGGTTAATAGGACTCCTCTGCCAAATCCTGCACCTCTCAGTGCAGCTGCAGCACCCCCTCATCTCTGCCTCCCCTGGTTCTAAGCATTCAGCAGACTCTGGTAACTGACTCCACTCTTCCTCTGGTCCCCCTCCAGATCCTGCACCTTCTGCTTTCCAGCTCTGCCCCCAAAGGGGGTGCACGGTGATGTTAGGGAGGGTGCGGGATTCTTGACATCTGACGTAATGGGGGGAGGGGTGCTCTGGACACTTAGTCTTACAGATACAACTGGCCCTTTGAGGGAAACCATAATGCTGATACGGCCCGCGATGAAATAGAGTTTGACACCCCTGATCTATATCATAACTGGGTTCCTGTATACTTTGTCTTTAACATGCAAATGTTATATAACAGACGTTACCAGGAAATACTCCATAGGAAGTGCCTAATGTGTACAAGAGGAAACTTTGTTCTTATAATTGTTCTTTTAAAATTCTCAGTAAAGATCACTGGAAACAAGAACAGAAGTCCCATGCTGGAGAGGAGGAGGTCTTATGGAGGACACATTATAAAAATATATCACCGCCCGCCAAAAAATAAAGCAACGGGCACAAAGGATGTATGTGTCCAAGTCAAGAAATCTCATTATCACGGGTCCACACAGTGGACAGGAAAAGCAGCAAACATTAAAGTAGATGTAAACCCCAGCTAAAGGATTTAATTTACTAAAGCACTTGTATCAAACAATTGCTACGGTTTGCTTTAGTTTTTTTTTTTTTTTATTATTATAAAATGTGTTTCTCATAATTTTTTGATTGCATATCTGCACATATTGCCTGCAGCCAGGGGTGTCCCTAGGATTGGTGTCACCTGGTGCGGTAACACTTGGTGTCACCCCTCCGACGATCCCCGCAGAATGGATCGGATCTGCGGATTGAGCATAACGGATCAGAGTCCGATCCATTATGCTCCCCAATCCGCAGATCCCATCCTTCCTGTGAGGCTCGTCGGCTTGCAACCTATACGGGGTTAACTGATCTCTCCACGAGCTCCACGAAAAGGAAAGTTTTAAAGCAAGCCGACGATCCCCGCAAGATGGATCGGATCTGCGGATTGGGGAGCATAATAATCGGACTTTATCGGACTCCGATCCATTATGCTCAATCTGCAGATCCGGGTATGGCCACCAATCCGGGTATGCTGCGAGTGGCGCATGCGCACACAGGTACTTAGCGGTGGAAACACATGACGTCTGTCTGCTCGTCTGGCCAGGGCCAGGCTCACCTCCGAAGAGGGAGCTGAATAGACACCAGGGACAATGCAGCAGTAAAAAAAAAAAAAAAAACTGAAAACAAAGGTGAAAATAAAATGGCCAAAAATTGGAAAACAGAAAAAAGAACCACAAAGGAAAACGAGCAACAACATATATTAGTACCACAACTGCTGCGCTTGGCATAAGCTCATTTTTGGCACATGGAGGTTTATACACACAGCACTGAGACTCTTTAGAATCATATTTTGGCGGGATCAGACGTCAGATGATGGGGATGGTGATATGTTCTTGGTTTTGATTGGTGGTTTATGTATATATATTCTGTTTAGTCACTGTTGCACCCTTATCACATGCCTGATGAAGGGGTCCTGCGCGGTTCCAAAAACGTTGCACTTTCTTTTGTGACGTGATCTTTTTGCAATAAAAATCTTTGTGGAACACTGGAGATCCATGGTGTGCTGGTGAATATGTACGTTTTCGTGGGACTGAGTGTCGTCACCCTACAACAGCAAGAGCCAGATCAAAGATCGTCACTGGCAAGATGACCATGTATTTTCTAAAAAGCTGCAGATTTAAAAAAAAACAAAAAACACATTAACATGTTCAAATGTATTTGAGATTTGATGGATCGGGTTTACATACCTGTCATCAGAAGCAGAACCCATCCTCCACTGCTCTCTGCGCCTCTGGGTGATAGATTGTGTGTGTGTGTGTATATATAATATATATATATATATATATATATATATATATATATACACACACATACGAATATATA
The DNA here is from genome assembly GCA_951230385.1 of Staurois parvus. NCBI lineage: Eukaryota > Metazoa > Chordata > Amphibia > Anura > Ranidae > Staurois > Staurois parvus. Next base: position 12 of record CATNWA010001980.1, on the reverse strand, counting down.
CATTTATGTGTA
>CATNWA010001979.1:0-35397 GCA_951230385.1 Staurois parvus | reverse complement strand
TACAAACTCAATAATAGTGAACAATAAAGTGCTCTCCTCCAACTGGTGCAACAATGGATCATTCCCCTCTGGAAATAAATCCCAGGCTTTCAGGGGATAGTCGCACTCTCCAGGCTTCCTAATGTTCCTGTTGGCACTCTTCCATATTCCTCATCAGGTGAGATAGGAGACAATCAGCGCTATATAGTAACAGAAGTCAGTATTTATTGAATATCTTACATTACAATTGAAGAATATCAGCTTCCAGCATTCAGAACAGCTCAGGTGTAGTCCTATGTATAGAGAACCGCATGTTCCCACTTCCAAAATGGCCACCACCACACTTCCGGTTTTGCGTGAGTTCTTCAGACGTTACGTGTCCTGACATGTTTTGTCACTTCCTGGACTTTTTCACACGGGATCAAGACGTCTGAGAGGCGGTTCCTTATATTCTGTCATACATCAAGGGCAGGAAATCGAAAACCGCCATCTTACTATATGGAAAAATGGCGGCATGTATATCTTTATTCCCATTCCCTATGTCAGGGCTCCCGGTAAGACCAGAGATGCATTAACTGACACAGGGAAACGCAGGCTCAAGTATGGTGTAACAATATAATTTATTAAAGGTTATACACAAATATAAATGCACAATATTACAAAACTAAACCTCCAACTGATAACGGAATGTACACAGACAAGAGCAGTCAGGGCTGGTGAGGTGGAGTGGTCAGGCGGGCCAGGTCAGGAACCATCGGGCAGACAAGACACAAAGGAGTAGGCAGAGCAAAGTCAGACGGGCCGGGTCAGGAATAATCAGGCAGACAAGGTACCAAAGGAGCAGGCTGGAGAGTGGTCAGGAATAGCCGAGGTCAGGACAGGCGGAGTTCATTCAGAGTCAGGATCAAAGCAGAATCAGGAAGCAGGCAGGATGCAGGTACAGGGGCTCATGGGAAACATACACCAAGGCACTGACTGCAGGTCTGGCCATTCCTTAAATGCACCTCCTGTAATCAGCCATCAGGTGATGGCTGATTGCAGGAGTGAGCTTCTGGTTGCTGAGAGCTCCGGCTGGCCAGCCCTGGTACTGCAGCCCACAAGGCAGGTGAGTCCCACCACCATTGGCAAGTACATTCCTGACACCCCTATACAAACACTGCAATCCCTATATGAACACTGCAATCCCTATACGAGCACTGCAATCCCTATACGAACACTGCAATCCCTATACGAGCACTGCGATCCCTATACAAACACTGCGATCCCTATACGAGCACTGCAATCCCTATACGAGCACTGCAATCCTTATACGAGCACTGCAATCCCTGTGCGAAACACTGCGATCCCTATGCGAACACTGCGATCCCTATACGAACACTGCAATCCCTATACGAGCACTGCAATCCCTATGCGAACACTGCAATCCCTATGCGAACACTGCGATCCCTATACGAACACTGCGATCCCTATGCGAACACTGCGATCCCTATGCGAACACTGCGATCCCTATACGAACACTGCGATCCCTATACGAACACTGCGATCCCTGTACGAACACTGCGATCCCTGTACGAACACTGCAATCCCTATACGCAATCCCTATACGAACACTGCAATCCCTATACGAGCACTGCAATCCCTATACGAACACTGCGATCCCTATACGAGCACTGCGATCCCTATACGAGCACTGCGATCCCTATACGAACACTGCGATCCCTGTACGAACACTGCGATCCCTGTACGAACACTGCGATCCCTATACGAACACTGCGATCCCTGTACGAACACTGCGATCCCTGTACGAACACTGCGATCCCTATACGAACACTGCAATCCCTATACAAACACTGCAATCCCTATACGAGCACTGCAATCCCTATACGAGCACTGCAATCCCTATACGAGCACTGCAATCCCTATACGAACACTGCAATCCCTATACAAACACTGCAATCACACAGCATCTATACTAGAACCATATAACTGTGTACCTATACTGTAAGATAAACTCCATCTTAATGACCCCCCCACTCCTCCTAACAGGTACACGCCCCCATACCTGATCTAAATCCCCATGTAATTAAAATGCTAAAAAGGATCAACATATACTGTGAATCCAACTAAATAGCAGCAATGTATATACACCCTTCTTATATAATATATAAATATATAACAGACCGATATTCAATACAATGACAATCTTATACCCCCCTATGGTAATGACTCCCTCTACTGGTCAATCTATGCATTCCCAGATCAATACATTCTACATCTACTCACACACAAACTAAACCTGATCCATATCCCCCAAACTATCTCATAAAAATGAGGATAAATATGATATATAATAAAATATATAAAATAAAAAAAAATAAAAAAATCAACCCCTAAAAAATACTAAAAGTTATTATAAAATCTACCAAATACACAAACGTTTTCACTATTTTACATGTATGTTCAGTTTTAAAGGTATCAGAAGTTTATTTTTTTGAGGTTCACAAAGAATTTTGGAATTTCCATACTGGATGATTAAAGATGATACGAGTTTGCTTTGCAATTTGGAAAGACATCTTTACAGAGACATTTTAGACATTTATTTTTTGGGACATTTAGTTTGATATATAATTTTTTGGGATTTTTATTTTATTTTACAATTTATTTTATTGTAAATTTTATTTATGTATTATTTTATTGTATATTGGGATAGATTCATCTATGTTTAACCACTTCCCTACCGGGCACTTATACCCCCTTCCTGCCCAGACCAATTTCCAGCATTCAGCGCTCTCACACTTTGAATTGTGCGGTCATACAACATTGTACCCATATGAGATTTTTATAGTTTTTTGTGACAGATAGAGATTTAATTTGGTGGTATTTAATCACCTCAGGGTTTTTTATTTTTTCTTAAACAAACCAAAAACCACTGAAAATTTTGAAAAAAAAAATGTTTTTTCTTAGTTTTTGTTTAACAATTTTGTAAATAAGTGATTATTCTCCTTCACTGATATGCACTAATGAGGCTGCAGTGGTGGCACTGATAGGCCGCACTGATGGACACTGACAGGCATCACTGATGGGCACTGATAGGCAGCACTGATAGGCGGCACTGACTGGCACAGATATGCGGCACTGACTGGCACTGATAGGTGGCACTGACTGGCACTGATTGGCAGCACTGATAGGCGGCACTGATTGGCATTGATAGGTGGCACTGACTGGCACTGATGGGTGACACTGAAAGGCAGCTCAGATGGGCACTGATATGTGGCATTGATGTGCACTGGTAGGCACTGATATGTGTATGTGGCACTGATGAGCACTGGCATGAGGCACTGATGAGCCCTGAGAGCTGACACTGATGGACACTGACAGGTGGCACTGCTGGGGCTACACTGATCACCAGGGCACACTGGTCATCAGTGCCCTGATGATCAGTGTACATGTCCCCTCCGCAGAATGCCGATTACCGGCTCTCCTCTCCTCTGTCAGCGTGACAGATTGAGAGGAGAGAAATGCTGATGAAACCGGCACTTCACTGTTTACATGTGATCAGCTGTGATTGGACAAAGCTGATCACATGACCGAGCCGACATCTTCGGCTCTTTCCGTGATCGGTGATCCGCTGTGTCTGAGGAACAGCGCACCACCGATCACCGCGCTGCACGCTCCCTGAGCCGCGCATGCGCAGTAAGAATGGGAGGATGTCATATGACGTCCTCCCAGAATGAGAGAACCACCTTGCGCCTGTCATTGTACTATATGGCGGGCGGGAGGTGGTTAAAGAAGAGGTTAGTTACATGTACACATACTTTCAAGGGTGAAAGTTTACTTTTCTTTTGGGTATAGTAGATATTTTTGTAGGTGATAGGGTGTGGAATTCTGTTTATTGATTATTGTGTACATAAATAAATTAAATTTGCATCCTTTTTTTCACACAGATAGTTTTCCTTTAGTGGTATTTGATCACCTGTGCACTTATTTTTTTGCGCTATAAACAAAAAAAGACTGAAAATGTTTAATAAAAACAGTATTTTCTCATTTATGTCATAAAAAATATAAAAAAAAACTCAAATGTTATCATAAATTTAGGCCAAAATTTATTCTGCTCCATGTTTTTGTTAAAAAATCCCAATAAGTGTATATTGATTGCTTTGTGTGAAAGTTATATCATCTACAAACTATGGGAGAGATAATGGAATTTACACAGCTTTTACTTTCTGACTGCCCATCACATTTCTTGAGGTGCTAAAATACCAGAATAGTACAAACACCCCCAAATGACCCCTTTTCGGAAAGTAGACACCCTAAGCTATCTGCTGAGAGGCATAGTGAGTACATGGAAGATTTATTTTTTTCCACAAGTTTTTGGAAATTTTTTTTTTTTTTTTACACAAAGTTGTAACCTAAATTATATATTTTGTCACACAAACCATGGGTATATGTGGAATTACACCCCAAAATACATTCTGCTACTTCTACCTAGTATAAGGATACCACATGTGTGAGACTTTTTGGAGCCTAGCCACATACAGTAGCCTGAAACCCAATGACTGCTTTGAAATCCCGAAGGTGTGGAACTTCCTCATTTCACTTCCTCACTACCTATCACAGTTTCAAAGGCCCTGAAATGTCAGGATAGCACCCCCCCCCCCAAATGACCCCTTTTTGGAAAGTAGACACCCCAAGGAATTTAAAAAGAGACATGGTGAGTATTTTGCAGATCTAATTTTTTCCTACAAGGTTTTTAAATATAAAAAAAGAAAAAAAAAATGTTTTTTTTATTCATTTTCCAAAAACTTGTGGCAACAAACGAGATCTGCAAAATACTCACCATGCTTCTTATCAAATTCCTTGGGGTGTCCACTTTCCAAAAAGGGGTCATTTGGGGGGTTAGGTGCTATCCTGGCATTTCAGGGCCTCTGAAACTGTGATAGGTAGTCAGGAAGTGTAATGAGGAAATAAAGCCCTTAAAAGCCTGAAGGTGCTTTGTATTTTGGGGTCCTGTACTTGGCTAGACTGCCAAAAGGTCTCTCACATGTGGTACCCCCAAAACTCGGAGGAGAAGTAGCAGAATGTATTTTGGGGAGTAATTCCACATATACCCATGGCATGTGTGAGCAATAAATCATTTAAGTGACAATTTTGTGTACAAAAAAAAAAGTTTTTGTAATTTTCCAAAAACTTGTGGTAAAAAAAATTTCTTCTATTGATTCAACATGCCACTCAGCAAAATAGTTTGGGGTGTCTACTTTCCAAAAAGGGTTGTTTTGGGGGGTGGGGGCATTCTATGCCCAGCATTAGAAGTTTATGCCACACATCATTCACTCTTCTAACCACCTGAAGATCAAGCCGTTTTCTGACACTTTTTGGTCACATGAAAAAAAATCTGTATTTTTTGCTAGAAAATTAATTTAAACCCCCAAACATTATATATTTGTTTTAAAAATAGACACCCTAGTGAATAAAATGGTGGGTGCTACAATGTTTCATAATGTCACAATGATTTTTCAAATGCAAATTTAAAAAAATACACTTTTTTTACTTTTAATGCACAAAAACACAATATGTTGGTCAATTATTTGGTAAAATATAAAAGATGATGGTATGCCGAGTAAATAGATACCAAACATGACATGATTTAAAACTGCACATGCCCCATGCAATGGCGACAAACTGCAAACATTTTTAACATCCATAGGCAACATTTTAAAAAGCTTTTACAAGCTACCATTTTAGATTTACAGAGGAGGTCTAGTGTTAGAATTACTGCCCTTCATCTGACGTTCGTGGTGATACCTGACATGCATGGTGCAACCGCTGTTTACATACCGGCACAGGGTCAACACTCCTGCACACAGGTGTGCACGTGCATGGGGGGGGGGGGGGGGGGCAATGTTTTTTTTTCATTATTTTGTTATTTTGATTTTTTCAATTATTTTTACACTGTCCCTTTAATTTTTTTTTATCACTTTTAATGCTATCACAGGGAATGCAAATATCCCCTATAACCTCAATGGGGAGAAATCTGGGGTCTATCAGACTCTGGATATCTCCTCTGCCCTTACATTATCTCATCTCACCAAGATCGGTGATCAGATGCTTTCCCAATTTACAAATGGCGCTGTTTATATCCTGCAAAACTGAAGTGATGAAATGCTTGTAGCTTCCGAATTCTTAGACTATAGAGATGATTGGCACCATTCTGGTCTCCAATCAGCTCTATGGTCAGCTGGCAGAAACACCGGCTGCATTCTCAGGTTGCCCTGATGGCACGGGACTGCCCGAGAAAGCCATGGAAGGCAGCGGGGGAGGGGGGCATCATATCCTGCTGCTTGTAAAAGCAATCCTGCAGCTAATTAGCCACTAGGATTGCTTTTACATGAAAGTTGATCGCCGGCTGAAAAAAAACATACACAGGATGATGTCTGCAGCTGTAGGCATTATCCTGGTATAATCATTCAAGTCCAGTGATGTACCAGTACATCGCTGGTCCTTGTTGGGTATATATACTATATTTCTTTTTTTTGTATGCAGCCTGTGGACTGAATGAAAAAAAGGAAGAAATCTCTGCCAGAAAAAGTGTGTGGTATGCCCACCATTATAATATACCACCCTGCATCCACCCACTTCTAATGGTGGGCACACATTAGGTCACACGGTGCCACATGCGCCATTTCCAAGATTGTACAAATGTCTAAATAGTGGCACGCTTGAATAAAAATTGTCCACGTATAAGTGGTACCTCATATGGAGAAAGGATGACACCAAGTCCCAAACTATCTTGCCACTGCTCCCCATGTAGTCTGGGCATCCGGGGGGCTCCACGTGACTATCTTTTCCCTCATAAATCTGAAACTTATAAGTATAGCCTGTTGCCCTCTCACAGGTCTTCTACATCTTGACCCCATATCTGGCACGCTTGCTGGGGAGAATTGTTTGAATGCAAGGCGCCAGAAAAATTAATCAGGGACTCATCAACGCAGATGTTTTGCTGGGGAGTATAGACATCTGCAAATTTTTGGTTAAGGTGATTTGCGAGGGGCTGAATTTTGTGGAGCCGGTCAAATTCAGGGTCACCCCAAGGATGACAGAGTGTATTGTCATTGAAATGCATAAAACACATTATATACTCTCATATCTATGCCTGGCCATGGCAGCAGAGAACACGGGCATATGATGAATCGGGTCTGTGGACCAATACAACCGCAAATCATTTCTTTTAGTAATGCCCATGTTGAGGGTTAGGCCCCAAAAAAATGTAAATTTGGAAACCGTAATGGGTTTCCATGCGACTGGTCTGGCAAGGTTTGAATTTGGGTTGGTGGCAATAAATTGTTGTGCATATAAATTGCTTTGATCCACAATCAACGCATACAGATATTCCATGAAAAACAGCTCCAAAAATCAAGGGGAGTAGTTAAATTTGCTGTGTCCACCTGAATTCCGGGTTGGGGAGTGAATGGGGGAAGTACAGGTGCTGCAGAATTTGTGGGCTGCCAATCAGGATTTGCAAGCACATCCGGAAGGATACTAGGGGCTCTACAGGCCTGTGTGCGAATTCTTGGTGGCTGCGGGACAATACTTGTGCGCGCCACCGCACAAGCTTGCACTACACTTATGGGACTCACCACGTCACCAAGTGATACTGCAGTGCTGGTATTATTATTATTATTATTATACAGGATTTATATAGCTCCGACAGTTTGCTCAGAGATTTACAATATAACGGGAGACAATACAGCAACAATACAGTTCAATACAGGGTTAGGAGGGCCCTGATCCTGGGAGCTTACAATCTAAGAGGTATGTGAAATACCAGGATGTACTAGGCCACTAGTGCTCGCCAGTTCACCAAAAGGTAGCGTGGCACTAGTACTGGCACTCTGCTGCATATGAGAGTCATCAAAATTTACCAGCAAGTGCTAACAGAGATCAGGCCTGATTCTGCCAACACTGCGGTTTTGTGTGAAATGTATCAAGTGATAGTGACCTACTGACACTGCACTTACTGGGGGAGAAGGGGGAGGAAAGCATAGGGGCTAAATGCAGGTGCTCAGGTCTCCTGTCTAACAAAAAGGTTTTCCTGTCTCTAACAAAGGTTTTAGGTCTCAGGTCTCCCATCTCTAACAAAGGTTTTAGGTCTCAGGTCTCCCTCTAACAAAGGTTTTAGGTCTCTAACAAAGGTTTTAGGTCTCAGGTCTCCTGTCTCTAACAAAGTTTTTAGGTCTTAGGTCTCAGGGTCTCTAGGTCTCCTGTCTCTAACAAAGGTTTTAGGTCTTAGGTCTCCTGTCTCTAACAAAGGTTTTAGGTCTCCCTGTATCTAACAAAGGTTATAGGTCTTAGGTCTCCTGTATCTAACAAAGGTTATAGGTCTCTCTCCTGTCTCTCACAAAGGTTTTAGGTCTTAGGTCTCCTGTCTCTAACACAGGTTATAGGTCTTAGGTTTCCTGTCTCTCACAAAGGTTTTAGGTCTCAGGTCTCCTGTCTCTAACAAACGTTTTAGGTCTTAGGTCTCCCATCTCAAACTAGCCATGTTCGTTTTCTTCCCAGGTATCTTTCACTGCCCCAATAGAAGGCAGGTACTTCTTTAGTGCCATCTTAACTGGCTACAAAGATAAAAAGATTGAAGCTGTGCTCTCCAAATCCAACTTGGGCATTGCCAGGGTGGACTCTGAGGGCTACCAACCAGAAGGCCTGGAGGAGAAGCCCCTCATAGAAAACAAGACCACCACCAGCTCACTTGGGGTCTTCAATATTATTCTACAGCTGAGTGCAGGTGACACCGTTTGCATTGACCTGGTGACCGGAAAGTTGTCCCATTCTGATGAGCCCTGATAGTGTTCAGCGGCATCTTCCTGTACGAGGCGGAAGTGGACTTCTAGGGGGACTCAAACTACTCACCCTGTTGATTTTTTTTGTACAATAAGAAAGGTGAAAGCTCTCTCTATGGTGAATTTTGGGTCATTTTTCTGTTGTTAATATTATCTGGGGCAAGAAGAGTAATGAGTGAGTGTCTGAGGACAATCCTGGAAGATAAGAAAATATTTACCCACCACAGGGACATCTTCCTGGATGAGGGGCCCGGAAGCCATCTTGTATAAACATCTGCTCAGCAAGCCTATGAATGCACCTCACAAATCCAGCTATCCCCATTATAAAACCACTTAGCTTTTCAACAGTACCAAGGCTATCCCAGCACAAAGTCACCGGCACAAATAAACAATCTTTATTACATAAGACAAGATATATCGATGATATTGACTGAACAGATGAGTTACATGGAGTCAGTTGTGTTGTGTTTATTAAATGGGGTCAGATCAGACCTCCATCCACAGTCAAGGTGTCTGTTCCTTCTAACACACAATACATGACAATGATTTGTATCCTGGTGAATGTGTGTGTGTGTGTGGGGGGGTGGGGGGGGGTGTCCAGGGATGTGGCCAGGTTACTACTCAGGGTGTAACCATAGAGGTAGGCTGGACCAAGCAGATTTAAATTACAAGTTGAGCCCAAAACATAAATTTTGGATGGAGTGGTGAAGGATTAGAACTCCTGTCAGGTTTTTACTATCTGGGACTCCTTTGAGAGATTTCCCTACACCTCCTGTCCTCTCTGACAGCAATTTACCAATCAGGAAGTCAGGGGAACCCTACAAGAAGGAGCAAACAGGGATAATATCTGACAGGGGCTCTAGCTTTCTTCTAAGCTACTAAGGTATTTTCCTTTCTTGTCCATTGTTGGACACAGGAGGCAGGTTATACTGCCACCTATGGGCAGGGTCATCTTTGCCCTGCTCGCTTTCGGGTGGAGCATGCTCATCGATGTCCGGAGACCAGGTGGAGATCGCAGTCATGTGAAAAGTCAAACACTAAGGCAGTTCCCCGACTTGGAGATGAACCTTCACTGAGTGCGGTAATTAAAGCACAGAGTTCCTCTGAAAAGCGACTTGTCTCATGACACTACATGCTGTATCTTGGATGTTGCAATTAGGAGGGACGTGCTGAGCCTGTGCCCACTCCACCAGTCCAGTGTACCTCTGTTACCTCACTCCCAGTAACAGAATGGAGTCCCACCATGCACCTAGCATGGACCTCATGCATGCTCCTTCCTTCCCGTACCTCATGACCAGGACATAGATTTCTGTAATGGGGAGTTTTGGATCTTGTTTTAGTTGGATGCCGACCGCTAGAGAGGGAGCCAGACAATGACCCCCTCGCTTAACCACTTGCCTACCAGGCACTTATACCCCCTTCCTTACCAGGCCAATTTTCAGCTTTCAGCGCGCTGCCGCACTTTGATTGACAATTGCGGCGGTCATTCAACATTGTACCCATATGAAATTTTGATCATTTTTTTCTCACAAATAGAGCTTTCTTTTGGTGGTATTTAATCGCCACTGGGCGCTTTTTTACTTTTTGCGCTATAAATTAAAAAAAGTGCAAAAAATTTGAAAAAAAAAAAAAGTTTATTTGTTTCTTTTATAAAATTTTTCAAACAGGTATTTTTCTCCTTCACTGATTTGCGTTGATGAGGCGGCACTGATGGGCACTGATAGGCGGCACTGATGGGCACTGATAGGCAGCACTAAAGGGCACTGATAGGCAGTACTAATGAGGTGGCACGGATAGGCGGCACTGATAGACAGCACTAATTAGGGGTCACGGATAGGCGGCACTGATATGCAGCACTGATAGGCGGCACTGATAGGTGACACTGATGATGGGTACTGATAGACGGCACTGACTGGCATCACTTCTGGGCACTGACTGGCGGCACTGACTGGCACAACCCTGGGCACTGACTGGTGGCACTGACTGGCAGCACTGGTGGGTGGCACTGGTGGGTGGCACTGGTGGACAGCACTGGTGGGTGGGCACAGGTGGGGTGGCACTGGTGGGCACAGGTGGGTGGCGCTGGTGGGCACAGGTGGGTGGGCACAGGTGGGTGGCACTGCTGGGCACATGTAGGTGGCACTGCTGGGCACAGGTAGGTGGCACTGCAGAGTGGCACAGGTGGGGGCACTGCTGGGCACAGGTGGGGGCACTGCTGGGAATGGGTGGGCGGGGCTAGTGGGCGCACCGCTGATCGGAACTTGCGGGGGTCACTGCTGGGCACCGATCATCAGGGCACTGATCATCAGTGCCCTGATGATCGGTGCCGATCCCCGCTCTGACAACTGCCGGTTCTCGGCAGTACTTTCCTCACGATCTGACAGCGTGAGGAAAGTGCAGCCGAGAACCGGCACTTGCATTTTCCTGTGATCAGCGTGTCATTGGACACCGCTGATCACGTGGTAAAAGGCCGGTGGGATCGGCCTTTCACCACATCTCGTGATCAGCTGTGTCCGTAGGACACAGCGATCACGGAGATCGCCGGGTGCGCGCCCCCTGGGGCGCGCAGGAGAGCGCGTTCTGGGAGGACGTCATATGACGTCCACTCAGAACTGGCCGGCCGCGGTGAAGCCGTCTTTCGGCTATGTGCGGTCGGCAAGTGGTTAAGAGGACTTGTCACCTCACCAGGTAGCACACCTAACAATTGGCTGCTTGTAGCTTGTTCCTTCACTTGGTTACCCATAGCAACTACACTCTTCTCCTGGTCTTGCTGAGTTAACCCTTTTATAACAATGTCACTTTATAACCCACAGTGCAATACACACCCGTGTTCTTTAGATGCACCAGAACCAACACTATTCACCCCTTTGAATACCTTCAGACCAGGATCCTTCACTGAATGGGTTGCAGTGTACAGTTCAATATGAACAACATCTTTCCCCTAGCTATAACTATAGTAGTGTGGCTGCCCAGGCATACCTCTATGAGGCAAGAGTCCATGGTGTTGTTCATGGCTTGATGTCTCCAAAAGTCCCAGTGTCTTCAATGGGCTGCAGGGCTTGCACCAAAATGCCCAGGAACTGAGTTACAATAGTATTGGACACGAGCAAACAGAAAACCTATAAGCCAGTCACTGTGTAACCCCTTCTGCTCCCAGCAAGCTTCAGTTATTTGCTATTATCTTAAGTGGTTGGATGCTTCAGCTCTGAAGAAAAAAGTCTACTTATTTTTTTTGCTAGCTTTCTAACTGTGTAATTTTTTTCTTGGTTACATCAGTGATGCTACACTAATGGAGTTTTCTTTCTTGGTGACAGCAATCGAGGTTCCTTAGTGAGCTCAATCAAGGTTCCTTGGTGACATCAATCAATCAAGTTTTCTTGGTGACACCTGTCAGGGCTCCAGGTATGACCAGAGGTGTGTGGACTGACACAGGGAAACGCAGGCTTCAGATATGGTATAAACAATATAATTTATTAAGACTAACAATACAAAACGCAGTGCAAAACTAAACATAACACAGTGCAAACAAACCAAACCACCCACAGATAACAATACATACAATGCAAGAGTCGTCAGGCAGGCCGGGTCAGTAGTAAACGTGCAAACGGAGTACCAGGAACAGGCGGGAGAGTGTGGTCGGGGTCACAAGCTGGGTTCAGTAACTCATGGGCAGCGCGGTGCAGAGGGTCAGGCAGAGAATGGTCAGGGTCACAAGCCAGGGATCAAACAGGAGAAGTCAGCAGAGGTCAGGATCAGGCAGGGTTGGCAACAAGTCAGACAGGAACAGGAATACAGGATATAAGTGTCAGGGATGCGGGGTGTGACCAGAAGTGTGTGGACTGACACAGGGAAACGCAGGCTTCAGATATGGTATAAATAAGACAATTTATTAAAGACTAACAATACAAACATAAACGCAGTGCACCAAACCCCAAGCTAACACAAATACATACAACAAGGTGAAACAAACCCAAACCTAAACTGATACAGATACACAGGTACATACACATATAGAGCACAACGTAATCAGGCAGGCCAGGTCAATAACTATCGGGCAGATAGGTACAGGAGGAGCAGGCGGAGAGAATGGTCAGGGTCACAAGCCAGGGATCAGAACAGGAGAAGTCAGCAGAGGTCAGGATCAGGCAGGGTCGGCAACAAGTCAGGCAGAGGCAGAGGCAGAAACAGGAACATAGGTTACAAGATACAGGGGCCCATGGAAAAACACACACCAAGGCACAGACTTCAGGTCTGGCCATCCCTTAAATACACCTGCAATCAGCCCCAGGTGATGGATAATTGCCGAAGTAAACCTCTGGTTGTTGAGAGCACCCGCTGGCCAGCCCTGGTACTGCAGCCCACAAGGCAGGTGAGTCTCACCATTACTGGCAAGTCCATTCCTGACAATAAGATACAGGGGCCCATGGAAAACACACACCAAGGCCCTGACTGTGAGTCTGGCCATTCCTTAAATACAACCCCTACAATCAGCTTCAGGTGTTTTGGCTGACTGCAGGGGTGAGTCTCTGATTGCTGAGAGCACCCACTGGCCAGCCCTGGTACTGCAGCCCACAAGGCAGGTGAGTCCCACCATTATTGGCAAGTCCATTCCTGACAACACCAACCAAAGTTCCTTGGTGACATCAATCAAGGTTTCTTGGTGACATCAATCAAGGTTCCTTGGTGACCTCAATCAAGTTTCCTTGGTGACAATCAATCAAGGTTTCTTGGTTACATCAATCAAGGTTCCTTGGTGACATCAGTCACTCAAGGTTCCTTGGTGACTTCAACCAATCAAGGATCCTTGGTGCCATCAATCAATCAAGATTCTTTGGTGACATCAATCAAGGTTCCTTGGTGACCTCAATCAATCAAGTTTTATTGATGACAGCAATCAAGGTTCTATGATGACCTCAATCAAGGTTCCTTGGTGACATCAATCAAGGTGTCTTGGTGACATCAATCAATCAAGGTTTCTTGGTGGCGTCAATTAAGATTTCTTGCTGACCTTAATCAAAGTTCCTTGGTGACATCAATCAATCAAATTTTCTTGGTAACACCAATCAAGGTTCCTTGGTGACATCAATCACGTTTTCTTGGTGACACCAATCAAGGTTGCTTGGTGATCTCACTCTAGGCTCCTTGGTAACATCAATCAAGGTTTCTTGGTGACATCAATCAAGGTTTCATGGTGACCTCAATAAAGGTTCCTTGGTGACATCAATCAATCAAGGTTTCTTGGTGACCTCAATTAAGTTTTCTTGCTGACCTTAATCAAGGTTCCTTTGGTGACTTCAATCAATCAAGGTTCCATGGTGACTTCAATCAATCAAGGTTTCTTGGTGATATCAATCTATCAAGGTTCTTTGGTGAACTCAGATGATCTCAATCAGCTATCCTGATCAGTGTTTCTCAGCTTTTGAAGCCGACCCCTCCTAGACTGTACATGTAAGACTAGCCTGGAATGTAACCTTTGGGCACTGGGCTTTTCATTGTGGTGCTCTGCAGGCCAGGGTGTACTGTGTTAGCTGAGGAGTACATTCGGGTCCAGAGCTGTCCTGTGGTCACAGGTGTGACCCTGTCTTTGAAGACTCACTTAGTGAGCAGAGCCAGTTGTGATGAAGCATTGGGAGCTAACTCATTGATGGCCACCATTTTACATTTCCCACCACTTTTTAACAGGGTGAGAGTTAAGGCCGAGGAATTGAGTGCTGATGGCATTCATTGGGTGGAGCTCTGACTTCTCTTTCTCTCTATTCAACTTGGAGGAAGTATAATTCTGCCGTTGCTCTTGAAGCATCACATGGATCTCCATGCCTACACTTACTTGGTCACCCCCGGCCACCTGAAACCCTCAGCTCCAGCTGCCTGGGTTTATGAGACTTAAAACATTGCCTCACATTGGGCTGGTTGAAATTACCACTGTACAAACACAACGTGTCTTCACTAAGACAGCCAGGACTGTCCCACTGCCAAGGATGAACTCAGCTTATAGTCTTAGAGTGCTTCCTTCCCAGAAGGAATTGACACCTGTAATTCAGAACCTTGGACCCCTATTGTCACTGGATCATATTTATTGCAGTCTACCAAAGCTCTCTCGTGTGTGGCCAAGGTATCCCCCATGTCCGCAGAGACCTCAGTCTCCACTTTGGGCTTTCTGGCTTTTTTTGCTCAGATATTGGTGCACTCTGCCCTCAAAGGCTCTAAATGGTCCCCTGCAGATTATGTCTGTGATTGGCCTAAAACTTCTATTCATGCTGGCCATGTTGAGCTTGTCACTGTCTCTGAGAATTCCAACAGTCAACCTCTGGTTGGGGTCATTGCAGTCTCCTGAAGTGGACACAGATATACCGGGGTTGTTTCAAACCTTATAGATGTACTACCCCGTCATCTGGAGAATCAGCCTCTTGTTCCAGGCCTTGGGCTTTTTAAAGGTCACTGTTGGTCAAGGTTGCTCATTTTCCTTTAGGGTAGGGGTGTCAAACTGGCGGCCCTCCAGCTGTTACAAAACTACAAGTCCCATCATGCCTCTGCCTTTGAGAGTCATGCTTGTAACTGTCAATCTTGCAATGTCTCATGGGAATTGATGTTTGGCAACAGTTGGAGGGTCACCAGTTTGACACCTGTGCTTTAGGGTTTTAATTCCTCCCCTTGTAAATCAGGATCATTCTCCCTCATCATCTTTCAGGGTGTGTAGGGTGCCAAGGGATTACTCTCATAATTTAGACTCCCTTTTTCAATTGTAACTCAGTCCTTGTCATCAACCCCTCATGCCTGGGAGCCTGAACTTGGGGTGAAACATCCAAATGGTCTCTCTAGACCAAGTACTTCCAGATATTACCTGTCTGCCTTTTTGTCTGAAAGGGGCAGTTTATTCCCCTTCACCATGAAAGTCTTCACTTGCAGGGGTGTCCCCATGTCTGGGGCTCCAATCTGTTTCCTGAGAACAGTTCCCGTCTCATCAAACATCCCCTCAATGACTTGGTACTCTGACCTGAGCTCCACTGGAAATCCCTCACGTGTTGAAGAGTCTTCCCCTATGGAAAGGTTCTAGGAGTTTTCCCTGTGGCAGGTCTAGTGGCCTAGTCCCTAAGCTGTACTACACTGAGAGTGTTACGTTTCACTATGCTGTCCTCCTTGGAGATAAGAATTTGCCATCTGCTTCTCTTCAGATTAAGTACCTGAAAGCTGTTGATTTCCAACCTGGCAGGAAGATTTAATTGCTGGATGGCCCTGTGCTCTCCACATTGTCAGCAAGAAGATCATGCTTGGGTCCTGCTGCTAGCCCCCCCCAGCAGCTAGGGGGTCTGCCTGGAGACCTTTGTGGGACCTGGTCACTGGAGCTTAAGTTCTCATTTGATGACCGATGTGCAGTTCCTCCAGACTCCTTCCCTTGCTCCTGTTCCTAATCAGGTAGACAATCTAGGATCCCTTCCCCCTTCCCCTCTCCTCAGCTGAGGATGCTTTGTTGGACCATGCTCCGTGATTAGATGTAGGGAGTTTTGCTTGGAGGCAGCGGTGGGTGTTTAGGTACATGGTCCCTGTGCATCCTTATGACCTGCTGGTGTTTTGTGCACCATATGGGTTGCGCCATATTCCTTCTCTCTGCTTACCCCTGTGGAGGTGTCTTGGCACTTTTTCCTCTTCTAATCAAGCCCTTAGGTACCCTTAGAGTTCTTTCCTACAGCCTTCAAGAGCTGGCTGGCTGTCTGATATGAAGGATGGGACATTCTGGGTAGTCTGTCTCTCTCTGATAGGAAGGATGGGAGATTCTGGGTAGTCTGTCTCGGTCTCTCATATAAAGGATGGGACATTCTGGGTAGTCTGTCTCTCTCTGATAGAAACAATGGGACATTCTGGGTAGTCTGTCTCATTCTCTGATATGAAGGATGATTTTGGAGGTCTCTGTTTTATTATGTATACCTTTGTTTTTATTATCTTGTGTTCTGTGTCTTTAAGACTTTTCTATCTGTAGTAAAATATATTTTTTTAAACAGTTGGTTGCACAAGAGTTAGGTTTATTGTTTCTTACTTTTTTTTTTTATTTTGGCACTTCCCTGGTATCTCTGTAAGGTAGATACAATGCAGGAATGGGTATTAGGGGACATTTCTCGGGGCTGCAGTTCCTCTGAGCTCCACAAGATGGTGATCTCATTTGTACTACCCAGACAGGACTTCTCTATGGAATACAGACAGGAAGTGAGGTCAGAAACAGACAGGAAGTGATGTCAGGTACAGACAAGAAGTCATATGGAATATAAACAGGCTGTGCCTTGTGTGTGGAAGTAGCAGCAGAAGGACACAAGGATCTCTACAAGGACGTCATGATGGACAATCAGCCGCCCCTCACATCACCGGGTAAGAGGAGACTTTATTGTAAAGGAGAGAGCAGTACGGAGGATCCACCTAGATCCCCCATCATCTGATAAACACATAGAAACAATGGATTCAGTCAGTGTGTGTGTTTCCTACAGATGGATCCAGTCATGGGAACCCACCAGAGAGATGTCCCCGTCCTCTGTATTCCCGGGATTCCACACAGGAAGGTCACACCATCCCTCACCATCATCAGGTAGATGATGACAATTATTGGTAGTTGTGATTTATACACAGCATGTTTGTTACAATGAATGTTTTATTATATCTTTCAGAGTGGAATCCTCGGGGATGATAATATTGATGTTAAAGAAGAGTATAAAGGAGGATGAGAGGAGTATGGAGTGATGGAGGAGTTTTCAGAAGGACACAAGGATATGATGGAGCCACCTAATACCAGGAACCCACCAGAGAGATGTCCCCGTCCTCTGTATTCCCGGGATTCCACACAGGAAGGTCACACCATCCCTCCCTATTACAAGGTTGGTGGGATGGAGAATCTAGAACATGGACTCATAGAGACAATGTGTGGAGTTTTTATGTGACCTTACATTTTACAGATGATATTTTCTCTCATTTTCTTGATTTAGAGTGGAGATCCAATCGATATAGAATTTGAGGTGAAAGCAGAAGAAGAAGAGGCGTATGTGAGGGATGATCAGCAGTCTATGGAGGAGGATGGAATAACGGGGACATTTATAGAGGAGGACACTCCTACAGAGATCAGCACAGGTGGGTCATGAACACTAAATCCATTCCTCCACCCATACTGCTCACTGATTGGTCCAGAGTAGGGCGGGGGGACTGGGTGATATCAGCCTGTAATCCCCTGGTCACTTTCCTGAGCTGTGTTCCCCGTCCTGTATTCCTGGATTTCTCTCGGATAATCTTCCTTCTCTGTGCTGCAGACACAATTTTTATGTATCTAGACTGGATTTATGGAGGTTCTGGGGTTCAGCTGGCAGCAAAATGTTGATTTTTTTCTAAGCATTGCATAATGTAGGCACCTGGACATGTGACTGGGGTCTCCTGCCTTGTGCCTGACTCTCTGAGGGGACCTTCTTGCTCTGTGCTGCTGGCTGTGCCGGGTGGAGGGATATGTCTGTAGTGTCTCAGACCCAAGTCACTGAGTGCAGTCTCAGGAGATGGGAGGCAGCGGTGTGGGATCTCTGCAACTTTACAGTAAACATTTAATTTCCACTGATTACTGAATACAATATTATCAGTCCTGACCATTACACTATATAATTTATATTGTACATTACATACTCCTGACCCCCAGCACTATATACTCTAATGTTGTACATCCAAGACATCCATGGTCTAAATACCCCCTGCACTATATGTCTTGTACATTACATACTCCTGACCCCCTGCATATGCACTGGCACTGTACATTACATACTCCTGACCCCTGCATGGCTATCTCTCATGTTGTACATTACATACTCCTGACCCCTGCACTATATACATCTATGTTGTACATTACATACACAGACTGATCCCCCCCCACTATATACTCTATGTTGTACATTACATACTCCTGACCCCTGCACTATATACTCTATGTACATTATACATTCACTGACTGACCCTGCTGCTTGCCCACTATATACTAATGTTGTACATTACATATTCTATGACCGGCCCTGCTACATATACATCGGGCGTACATTACATACTCCCTGACCCCTGCACTATATACTCTCATGTTGTACATTACATACTCCTGACCCCCTGCACTATCCTACCCCTGCACTATATACTCTATGTTGTACATTACATACTCCTGACCCCTGCACTATATACTCTGTGTTGTACATTACATACTCCTGACCCCTGCACTATATACTCTATGTTGTACATTACATACTCCTGACCCCTGCACTATATACTCTATGTTGTACATTACATACTCCTGACCCCTGCACTATATACTCTATGTTGTACATTACATACTCCTGACCCCTGCACTATATACTCTATGTTGTACATTACATACTCCTGACCCCTGCACTATATACTCTATGTTGTACATTACATACTCCTGACCCCTGCACTATATACTCTATGTTGTACATTACATACTCCTGACCCCTGCACTATATACTCTATGTTGTACATTACATACTCCTGACCCCTGCACTATATACTCTATGTTGTACATTACATACTCCTGACCCCTGCACTATATACTCTATGTTGTACATTACATACTCCTGACCCCTGCACTATATACTCTATGTTGTACATTACATACTCCTGACCCCTGCACTATATACTCTATGTTGTACATTACATACTCCTGACCCCCCTGCACTATATACTCTATGTTGTACATTACATACCCCTGACCCCTGCACTATATACTCTATGTTGTACATTACATACTCCTGACCCCTGCACTATATACTCTATGTTTGTACATTACATACTCCTGACTTCTGCTCTCCCCCCCTCCCCCCACTGCTATATATACACATAATATGGGATTCTCTTTTGTTACCCCCCATTTCCTCCCAGCTGGACATTTTATATCGGATGATGTGATTGGAGGAGCACAGACTTTTACATGGTGATAATAATGTGATAACATCCTCCAACTTTGGACCCTTAAACAGAAAGTGATAATGAGGGAGGAGTCAATACCCCAATGATGGTGGTCTTCAGGATCAGTCCAGTCTTCATCTTGGTTGTTCTCCCCCATCCTCACTCTCTGACCTCTGGTGGGGCTCAGCCCCGCTGTTCTTCATGACTAAATCATGGACTAAATAAGGAAGTGCAGTACTTCTTGTGTTGGGAAGATGGCGATGAGTGATAGAGGGGGTGGGGACCCTCGTCCTATAATCCCCTCATCACTGTCCCTCCTATAAAAGACAGTTCTGGTTGTTTCCTCACTCTCTGACTAAGGTCCATGAATAAAGAAATGACCTGGTAGGAGATCAGAGGAGCCATTTCCTAGTTCCCTTGAGGGTGGAATTGTAAGCTCCTCAGAGACCAAGCTGCCTGATGTGGGCGGAGTCCTGGTTTGGGGGAACCAATCAGCTCCTGTCTAGTAATCCTCTTTGTCTTTGTATTTTAGTCCATGGCCGGGAGATGAGGAAAACCTCCGAGGATTGTCTCACTTTGTCTCCAGACTGGAAAGTAGAAGATGAGGACATCACACAGTATAGTCCAGGAGAAAACCCGGCTCCCTCCAATGTCCATCCGGCACCACCCAGTGTAGATGGACCATCGGATTCCTCGTATCCTGAGGAACCTCAGACTGTGCGGGACCGGCCCCGGCCTTCCAACAGGGAAGAGCTTCTCCTGTACTGAGTGGCGGGAAGAGTTCTGTTCTAAATTCCGTCTTAATCAGCATAAAAGATCTCACACGGGGGAGAAAGCCGTATTCCTGTCCTGAGTGCGGGAAATGTTTTTTCACAGAAGTCCAATCTTTACACACATCAGAGATCTCACACAGGGGAAAAGCCGTATTCCTGTCCTGAGTGCGGGAAATGTTTTTCAGACAAGTCTAGTCTTCATACACATCAGAGATCTCACACAGGGGAGAAGCCGTATTCCTGTCCTGAGTGTGGGAAATGTTTTTCACAGAAGTCCAATCTTTACACACATCAGAGATCTCACACAGGGGAGAAGCCGTATTCTGTCCTGAGTGTGGGAAATGTTTTTTTCAGTGAAGTCCCATCTTTTCCACACATCAGAGATCTCACACAGGGGAGAAGCCGTATTCCTGTCCTGAGTGCGGGAAATGTTTTTCAATTAAGTGCAGTCTTTACACACATCAGAGATCTCACACAGGGGAAGTCTAGTCTTTCACACACATCAGAGATCTCACACAGGGGAGAAGCCGTATTCCTCTTGTCCTGAGTGTGGGGGAAATGTTTTTCACAAAGTCCATCTTTCCACACATCAGAGATCGTCACACAGGGGGAGAAGCCGTATTTTGTCCTGAGTGCGGGAAATGTTTTTCACAGAAGTCCAGTCTTTACACACATCAGAGAACTCTCACACGGGGGAGAAGCCTTATTCCTGTCCTGAGTGCAGGAAATGTTTTTCAGAGAAGTCCAGTCTTTACACACATCAGAGAACTCACACAGGGGAGAAGCCATATTCCTGTCCTGAGTGCGGGAAATGTTTTTCACATATGTCAAATCTTTCCAGTCATCAGAGATCTCACACAGGGGAGAAGCCATATTCCTGTCCTGAGTGCAGGAAATGTTTTCACAGAAGTCCCAAGTCCCATCTTTCCAGACATCAGAGATCTCACACGGGGAGAAGCCACTTTCCTGTCCTGAGTGAGGGAAATGTTCCTCACTGAAGTCCTGTCTTCCTGTACATCAGGGGTCCCACACAACCCTGGAGGTGTATTAGTGCCTTGAGTGCGGGAAATGTCTTCTAGATGAATGTTGCTGGACATCCCAGCTCTCATGTGGGGAAGAAGCACACCCTGATATACACCTCAGATATACTCCATGGCTGATCTTCATCATGGAAGAAACAGTTCATAAGGAGATCAGAGGCCCCCAAAGACATGGATGAAGTGTGGGACCGGGTTGGCCATTGATGGCAGGAGAAGAATAAAAATGGAGTCCTGCCCTGTGATTGGCTGAGTACATTTTGTGGTGGGAGATTTCACAAACACTTGGAGGTCTATGGAGAACAATGTTGAACGGATGTGACCGGCATTCTCCAGCTGGGAGGAGTTTTGGCCGTATTTTATTTCTTATGATCATTGGCTCCATCTAGTGGCCATAATATCATATTGGGCTAGTTTTACTGATGGAGATATTTCAGAACTCACCTCATTGTGGCCACTAGATGGAGCCGGCGATCATAGGAAATCACTGTGTTACTTAACATAGGGCCGGATGTTGTCACAGCTGGAGGAATGATTGTCTCATTGGTCCAATGAATGTTCTATAAATAGAGCCCTTGGTTTCCTTCATCAGACATGCTCCATACTAATCGCTGAGGTCACACTCCCCCTGCACCTCTGAGGTCACACTCCCGCACCCTGAGGTCACACTCCCGCACCCTGAGGTCACACTCTCCCGCACTCTGAGTCCTGGACACACTGAAGGAGATCAGGGAAAGTGGATGAAGTCCTTGTAAAACAACACATTCAGTTAAACAGAGAAATGAAAGCAAAACATTTGTGTGTGTGTGTGTGTGTGTATATATGTATATAAATTATTTCCTCCTTTTTTTATAAGTGATCACATGACCTCTGTTCTCAGCTTCATAGAGAACTGGGGAGGAGAAACAGCACTTGTCTTCTGTTCACTGGTCTTCCCCAGTGAATGGCTGTGCAGGAGGAGGGGGATCTCAGGACAAGTCTGATGATTGGAGGAGAGCAGACTGAGCTCCCAGCACAGCTAGAGCACTGACCACACTGAGCTCTCATGCCTAGTGTGGTCAGTTTTAATAGGAAATCAGAGGGACTGGCAGGATCACCGGGGATCTCACACAAAGGAAGCAATACAGAGAGAAGAGGAGACGTCTTCATACCAGGACATGGGACAGCCGGCACAGATCAGGAATAGGACATGTTGGAGGAACATATTCTTTGAAGGAGAAGTTCAGGCAAAGCTCTTCTGTCTGTACTTCTGTGGATCAGAGGAATGCAGTTCATTCTGATCTCCTGTGACCCATTTTCAGGTGAAGCCCGCTGTCAGCTGACGTCACTCAGCCGGTCCAGGCTGGGGAAAGATCCCGACATCAGAGTCTGGACAGCCGCACCCTCCCCCTCCACAGCCCAGTGAGTGGGGGGGGGGGCAGGGCAGAGAGCGGTGACTGACAGTCATCACTCTCTGCTCAGAACGGCTGTGAGAACTCATGGTCATTCCCCATCACACAAGTTCTCTGGCACATGTAGCGGTTGGCCATTATCTGCTAACCATTTGGCTGCCCCAAGGGAGCTTAGAATTCTCAGTGGACTCTGTGGGCAAGGCTAACGTTCCCCAATATGGGAACACACAAATATTGCAGCTTGTTTTCTAAGTGTCGGCTAGCTTTTGTCTTTTTGGGGTGCTGATTTTTGGCCAAGACTCCTGCATGGAACACTCACCTCCCCAGAGACTGACACTGCTGTCCAAATATGTTCCCTGTGCTACTTCATTGACACACACTATACAAGAAGTGTGTAATATCCAGGACACCAGGCGTGACACCAGGACACAACTTACACACAGTAAGCCTGCCAAGGAATGCTAGAGACACAGAAAAGTTGGGAGAATAAGAAGAAGGCCTTCTGTTTGTTTGGACTACTATCATTATGCTGGACTAACTGGACCCAGACTAAGTTTGCTTTACACACCCCGTGTAACATCTTGCCCCGAGATTGGTTGGGGAGCATAGGATCTTTAGCTGCCTGATTCTAGACGTGTGTGTGCCTATGGAATTTATGTGCCCAGTGGACACTTGTTCCTCACTTCATTCCCTCCCCACCTCTTGTTGCCAAAACACTGACATGTGAATGAGCAACAAGTTGGATCCAAGTGGTATGTGTGGAGCAGATAGACAATTTGCCCATTAGGGCCCCTTCTTTTCTGGGGGACATTGCATGTAACTGGTCTCATCCATAACTGATAGTCCTTCCAAGAGCAGCTTTCAAGTCATGTGACTTCTGTGTAATGCCAATCCCAACTAGAGATGAGGTGATGGGAGACATCTTGACAGAGTTGGGCCACAGGATCCCCCCACACATTGTCTACTTGGCTGCACCCCCTTTTGGCAGTCTGCACAACTACACTCCACCAAGCTATGTAGAAGTCCCTGGATGGAATGAAGAGCTACTCCAAACGTGAACAATGTAACGTGAATGGAGTGTTCTGTGTAAACTGTTGCAGCATTTCACAAGAGGAAGCAAACCAAGATTGGGAGTAGCTGCAGACAGCAAGCAGACAACTTCAATCTTTATGTATCCCAGCTTAGGATTGAAGGAGCTGGTTTACCTCTCGGAAACATGCAATCCTATCTGCTACAGTCCTAAAGCTGGACTTGCCAGAAAACACTTCGTTTGGACATTACCAGAAATTCCAGGTAAGCAAGATTGTCCAGTGCAGCTGGAGCTAGCAGAGTCCTGCAATGCTTTAGGGACATGCAGATCAGCTCCAACTGCAATGAAGAAGATTGCCGACCTGCAAAGGCTGAAGAAGGCCACAACACAGGGCACTGTCCAAGAGAAATAGAACATTTATTACCAACAATCAATAGAAAACTATAAAAATCATAAAAAATTGTAACTAAAAAAAAAATTGCTGCCTGAAATAGGCTCCAAGGCTGGGCTGGTCCTCGTCTGGTTCCACCTCCAGGGCTTGCTCCAGGGCCTGGATCCAGCGGCACATCCAGCCCAGGAGGCCACGAATGTCAGGATCGGGGAACAATGTAGAAAAAGCCAAACAAAATGTATTATCTGTAATAAAAAAGGAGACAGACTTGCTTCACACAACAACAGCATGCAATGCTTGTCTACCTTTGTCCATTATCCTGAAAGCACTCTATGCTGTTGTCACCTCATAATTGGAACACAGAACTTACATTTCTTGCCTGGATGATATCATGGCCCAAGGAGTGAGCTTGGAATCCTTAGTCCTAGATTACCCGCTTCCCACCCGCAATGTACTGTGGCCAGGCGGCAGCTACTAGGCAAAGCAATGTACTTGTACGTCACTCTGGCTGTACTAACACAGGAGGCACACCACACACCCGAGCCGGCACACAGCGCTCCCCTCCCCCGACTGCTGTGTCTGTGCGTGGATACAGCGGAATGAAGATCCCAGTGATTGTGACCCGGTGATCATGTGATCTCTAGGTGATCCCAATGTAAGCAGTTATTATGAATCAATCTCATTCATAACAGCTCTGCTTCTCCTCCTAGTGAGCTGTGATTGGCCCACAGCTGTCACATGATACATGGGGCCAATCACAGCACCCTGTACCATGTGACCAGCTCCAGCCATCACACAGATCACTATCTTGAGCTGTCAAAAATCTAACTCACTGATGACAGTTGATGAATGAGTTCGGTTCTGACAGCAAGCTTTGCATTGCAGGAGAAATGACCATTATTTCTCTGCAAAGAAAAGTGTGGAAAAAAAAATCCCTGATCACCCCCCTCCCCCCCCACAGTAGTACAATGGTTACTATGGTAACATCCTACTATTCTGATACAAGTATTAAAAAAAAAAAGTTAAATACCATATTGAGAATTTTGTTTTAAATTTTTTTAAGGTTTTTTTTTTTTAACTACTTGCCAACCACTTACCCGCATTTTGTGGGCGAGCAGCAGCTCTTGGCAAAGTGACGTAATCTGCATCACTTCCTGTTTTGGGGTGTCAATGCGCCTGCACCCCCCCACTGCTGCCCCCCGGTCAGTCCAGGGAGAGAAGAGAGAACACGGCACCGAGTAAAAGCACCACTACATTGTACACACACACGTTAGATTAGCACATTTAACCCTTTGATGGCCCCGTCACCCAGCCAGTGCCATTAGTACAGTGTCAGTATATAGAATGTTTCACTGATCTCTGTATTCCTGCCACTAGTGACATCACATAGTGTCAGGGTCAGTAAGCCCCTCCCAGCCAGGGTCAGCTGGCGTTAGATTGGCCGCACACTGTCGCACTCACGCTATAGGTCGCTGATCACCGCCATTACTAGTATAGTGTTTGTACGGATCAATATATTGATCATGAACAGAACTATACTAGTGCCGGCTTTGTATAGTGTCCCCAATACTCAGTGTTAGCCGGATCGGCCCGGTCACTGCCAGCACTAGTGTTCAGCCCCTCCACTGTTCTTCACAGAAGATTTGTACCAATTGTGGGCCAAGGCAATTTATACACCACAATACATACATGGCCGCCCCACCCAAATTCAGCTCTTGTCACACAATTCACATGGAACTCTATCACCGTTTATGAAATTAAAACTTTTTTGGGGCCGAACCCCCAACATGGACATTACAGAAAAGAATGAATTGCAGTCATATTGGTCCGCAGACCCGATTCATCGTATGTCCGTGTTCTCTGCTGGTACATATATGTCCAACATGGACCAGCAATGTACTGGAACGTCGCTGGACTTGGAGTGGTTATACCGGGGAGGATGCTTGCAGCTACAGGCATCATTCTAGTGCTGGTTTATTAGCTGGTGGGCGGCTTTCATGTAAAAGTAATCCTAGTGGCCAATTAGCTGCAGAATTGTTTTTACAAACAGCGAGATGGGACATTTTATAAATGATTTCCTATAGCAGCAAATCTGATGAGATGAATGAAGTGGGTGTAAAGTGGAAGCAGTGGATGTGCAGGGAGCATCTTGAGCACAAAAGCACTTTATGTTGTGGATGGATTTGCACACGGTTCAGTTTCCTTCATTTATTGATAAACCCCATAAGACCAATGAAGTGGGTGTAAAGTGGAAGCAGTGGATGTGCAGAGAATAGGATTTGGAGCCCCGAGCTCTTTATCTCTGAATGTCTCCACATATTTGTAGTGTATTTGTGATGATTTCTGTGCACACACAATAGGACAGCGCTGTGACACATAATGCTCTTCTAGATGACAGGGAATCCTTCCCTTTGTTACAGCAGCAGTCCGCTAGAAGGTTTTTGTAGGTTTGGAGTTGTTACACATAGCGCGGGTTTTATCCATTTATAGTGATGACATCATTGCCCAAATCTGGGGGTCACCAGCATTTTTCCACCCTTTACTCCCAGCTGGGGGGCTTTGTATCCATATACCAGATGTTCTACAGGACTAAATCTGCAATCAATGTTACTGCAAAATCAAAGGGGCCAAAACCCCTCCCCCCCGAGGAGTCATATATTTCTGTCCCCCTTGGTGGGAGTGGAGGTGACCCCTCTATAAGGATCTACAGTCCATACACACCCAGCACAAGGCCGGGGTCACACTACCAGACGCTTCTCGGGGCTGCAGTTCCTCTGAGCTCCACAAGGTGGGGATCTCACTTCTACCCAGACAGACAGGAAGTCTCTATGGAAGACAGACAGGAAGTGATGTCAGGTACAGACAGGAAGTGATGTCAGGTACAGACAGGAAGTACAGGTACAGACAGGAAGTTCCAGGGGAGAGGTGAATCAGGAAGAAGCAGAGAGTAGAGAGGACATTCCTGGATCTGGCAGCAGAGGAGGTAATACGTAGATGAACCCCTTCAGGGGGAGGAGTTGATTGATGATAATATATTTGCTCCCAAAGCTGGCCTACATGGTTCAGTTTTATCGTTCCAGCCAGCGGGATGACCATAAAAACTGAAGTGATTCCCCCATCCACACATTGGAGGTGGATGGGGGGAATCCTCCCCGCTGCACTCTTGTATTCTGACAATGGGGGGACTCCTCCGCTCTCAGAATACACAGATCAGCACTGAAGCTATTGGCTGCAGCCGCTGGGGGAGTGGCTTTTATCCGCAGTGGCCACACATGGATGGAAATGTGAGCGATCCCTGCTGAACCAGCTGAATTTCCATGGATCTATGGTCACCTTCAGTGACTTCCTCCCCCCCCCCTCATCTCCTTCATGATGGAAGTCATGCTGAGATCATCTCCCATTGGCTGAGCAATATTCTCATTTGTCTCTCAGCTCCTTCT
The DNA here is from genome assembly GCA_951230385.1 of Staurois parvus. Taxonomy (NCBI): domain Eukaryota; kingdom Metazoa; phylum Chordata; class Amphibia; order Anura; family Ranidae; genus Staurois; species Staurois parvus. The sequence goes on along the minus strand of CATNWA010001979.1, from coordinate 7,593 downwards.
TGCTATTCCTCGTCCTGCCTGTTGTTTCCTTGGATTGATTTTCTGTGTGGATGCTCCTCCTCATCCTCCATATCTAGGATTTTCTTGTACAGGACCTGAGGAAAATTTGGCAGAGCACGATCCGCCAAGTCTCCCCCAAATGTAGGGGCTCTGGAGACATTGTCTGCTAGTTACTACTCCGTTCATCCGCACGTCACTGATCACATGACTTACTGGATGGAGGGACATTAGGGGACAGCTTGAGGTCTGTGATGTAAAGGTCAAATAGATTCTTCAAATTTAGGTAGTTGTGATTTAGGACACACCCAGGAACAATGAATTTAATTTTATGGGGCCTCATATGGAGGATCCCCGGGGATGATAAATTCCCATGGTAAAGTCCCTCCATAAAGAGGAGGATGAGGGAGTGTCATGGAGGATTTTTGTGACAGAAGGACACAGGGATATTGATGGAGCCACCTAATGTGAGGAACACTGTGAGAGTCATGGATCCTCATCCTCTGTGGATGAGGGACATTCCACACAAAAGGTCACTGTCCCTCACCATCATGTGATGTAGATGAGGAACAATCACTGATAGTACATTAGGATCTGTACATTATCTGCATTGTTACCATTGATGTCATTTTTATTATATATTCAGAGTGGAAACCTGAGAGATCCTAAAGTTTGAAGAGATAAAGAAGAGTAGGATGGGGGGGATGGAGGAGTCACATATGGAAAGAACACAGATTTTCAGAAGGACACCATGGTGGGAGTCATCCAATACAGGAACCCACCAGAGAGATGATGTCCCCGTCCTCTGTATTCCCAGGATTCACACAGGAAGGTCACACCATCCCTCACCATCATCAGGTAGATGATTGACAACTGAAGTTCTGCTTTATAAACAGGATTGTACATTTCTGCATTGTTACAATTGAATTTATTTATTTCAGAGTGGAATCCTCGAGAGATCCTAATATTGAGGTTAAGAAGAAGAATGTATAGAGGAGGATGAGGAGTATGGAGTGATGGAGGAGTTTTCAAGAGAAGGACACAAGGACCATGATGGAGCCACCTAATACCAGGAACCCACCAGAGAGATGTCCCCGTTCTGTATTCCTTGGGATTCCACACAGGAAGGTCACACCATCCCTCACTATTACAAGGTTGGTGGGATGGAGCATCTAGAACATGGACTCATGGAGACAATGTGTGGATTTTTTCATGTTAGTTTATATTTACATTTTAGATGATATTTTCTCTTATTTCCTTGATTTAGAGTGAGATCCAATCGATATAGAATTTGAGGTGAAAGCAGAAGAAGAAGAGGCGTATGTGAGGGATGATCAGCAGTCTATGGGAGGAGGATGGAATAACGGGGACATTTATAGAGGAGGACACTCCTACAGAGATCAGCACAGGTGGGTCATGAACACTAAATCCATTCCTCCACCCATACTGCTCACTGATTGGTCCAGAGTAGGGCGGGGACTGGGTGATATCAGCCTGTAATCCCCTGGTCACTTTCCTGAGCTGTGTTCCCCGTCCTGTATTCCTGGATTTCTCTCGGATAATCTTCCTTCTCTGTGCTGCAGACACAATTTGTTCAGATAAATATTAATTCATTGACTCTGCTAAACCTAGGCACCTGTCAGAGCCTGGACTTGAAACCCAGGACCTCTACTGTGTCTGGCAGTAACTCTTCTCACTGAGTTATCTGATATAATGGACGGCACTCTGCTTATCCATTGCTTTGTTTTCTGCTGAACCTTGAACTCTTTGCTCCTCCCATGAACTTCCTGATTTAAGCCATGTCTTTGCACTTCCTGTTTGGCAGATTTTTGTGCCTTCTCCATCCAATATCTTGCTCTTATCTCTCCTGCTACCGTCTGTATTGTGGGGGACTCTGGACATTACACAGTTAATTGTCACAACAAAGTTAAAAGAACAATTGCTGCGATTGATAGTATATTATTATTATACAGTATTTATAAAGCGCCAATAGTTCGCTCAGCGCTGTACATTTCAAAGGGGGACAGAACATGTGACAGAACAATACCAATACAAAGCAAAACATGAGGGGAGGGGATCGAGGGCCCGGCTCTTTCGAACTTACAATCTAGGAGGGAGGGGATGGTGGTACAGGAGGAGATAGCTGTGGGGGATGAAGTGGTAGGAAGAGTGGAGGAGGTCGGCAAGTTAGCAGGGGGTGGGGTAGGCTTCCCTGAAGAGATGGGTTTTCAGGGTGCGCCTAAAGGAGAGGAGAGTAGGTGTTAATCTGATGGGTTGGGGCAGGAAGTTCCAGAGGATGGGTGACACCCTGGAGAAGTCCTGGAGGCGGGCATGGGAGGAGGAGACCAGGGAACTAGAGAGAAGGAGGTCCTGTGAGGAGCGGAGTGTGCGTGTTGGGCGGTACTTGGATATCAGGTCGGTGATGTAGTACGGGGCAGTATGGTGGACATCTTTGTACGTCAGCGTTAGGATTTTGAATTTGATCCATTGCGCAATCGGAAGCCAGTGGAGGGATTGGCAGAGGGGGGTGGTGGAGGCGGAGCGGTTGGAAAGGTGAATGAGTCTTGCAGCCGTATTCAGGATGGACTGAAGCGGGGATAGCCTGTGGCGAGGCAGGCCAGTGAGGAGGGAGTTGCAGTAGTCGAGTCGTGATATGATGAGGGAGTGGATGAGCTGTTTAGTGGTTTCTGGGGTTAGGAACGTGCGGATTTTGGTGATGTTGCGGAGGTGGAGTCTGCACGAGTTTGTTAGTGATTGGACTTGGGGCTGGAAGGATAGGTTGGAGTCCCGAATGACACCCCAGTACTCTGGCCTGTGGGGCGGGTTTGATGGTGGCGTTGTTGGATGTGATGGAGAAGTCAATGGGGGGGGTGGTGTCCGGGCTGGGGGGAAGACAAGAAACTCGGTTTTGGAGAGGTTCAGTTTAAGGAAGTGGAGCGACATCCAGTCTGATATGTCGCTCAGTAGGTGTGTGATTAGGGCGGAGACTGAGGGGGTGAGGTGGGGGGTTGAGAGATAGATTTGTGTGTTGTCGGCATAGAGGTGGTAGTTGGAGCCGTGAGAGTGTATGAGTTGGCCAAGGGAGGAGGTGTAGATGGAGAAGAGAAGGGGCCCGAGGACGGAGCCTTGAGGGACCCCAACAGAGAGGGGGAGTGAAGGGGAGGTGGTAGCATTATAGGTAATGCTGAAAAGAGCGTTGTGACAGGTAGGATGAGAGCTAGGAGAGAGCGGAATCTCTGAGGCCAAGGGAGTGTAGTTTTTTGAGGAGGATTGGGTGGTCGACTGTGTCGAAGGCCGCAGAGAGAGGTCAAGGAGTAGGAGCACTGAATAGTGGTCATTAGCATTGGCGGTTAGCAGGTCATTGGAGAGTTTGAGTAAGGCAGTTTCAGTGGAGTGTAGGGGATGGAACCTGGACTGTAGGGGATCGAGGAGGTTGTTGTCATTGAGGTGAGAGCTTAGGCGGGTGTAGACTAAGCGCTCGAGGATTTTGGATGTGAATGGGAGCAGGGAGATGGGTCTGAGGTTGTTTGGGCCATTGGGGTCCAGGAGGGCTTTTTAAAGTATGGGGGTGATGTGTGCATGTTTCAGAGGGGAGGGGAAAGTGCCGGAGGAGAGGGAGAGATTAAAGATGTGGGTGAGGGAGCGTAGGATGGAGGGGGAGGTAGGTCGTAGGAGTTGTGAGGGGATAGGGTCGAGGGGGCAGGTGGTGAGGTGGGCATCAAAGAAGACCTTGGAGACCTCGATGGTAGAAGGTCAAAGGTGCGGAGTGTTGAGGGGGGTTCAGTATGAAGAATGTTGGGTGGGGTGGAGGTCAGAGCAGTGGTGGGGCCATGGGAGAGGGGTGATGAGGGGGTAGCTGAGGGAGTTTGAGCAGCGACAAAGTCTCTGCGGAGTGAGTTGAGGGAGAGGGGGGGATGAGGGGGTTGCTGTGTGAGAGGGGACAGGTATGGGGGGAGTGTGAGCTGCAGTGATGTCCTTGCGAATGGTGTCAATCTTGTTTTTGAAGTGATTGGCAATCTCAAGGGCAGTGAGTGAGGTGCTGGGTGGAGGTGGGGGTGGCGAGAGTAGAGAGTTGAAGGTGGAGAAGAGTCGGCAAGGATTGGAGGAGAGGGCCTTGATGAGGGTCTGGAAGTAGGCTTGCTTGGCGGTGTGGAGGGAGGAGGTGTCGGTGTGGAAGGCAGATTTGTAGCGGGTGTAGGCTTGTTGGAATCTGGTTTTGCACCATAGTCGCTCCAGGGCACGACTGTTTCATTTGAGGGTTTTGGTGTGATCAGTCTGCCAGGGCTGGAGTGGTCGGGGTCTGATGTTTCATGTGGTTGAAAGGCACTAGTGAGTCAAGGGCTGTTGACAGTGCGTTGTTTTAGGCGGTCATAGCCAGGAAAAGGCAGGACGGGGAGGATGCTGTCATGGAGTTGATCAGCTGCAGAGTGGAGGGGGGCAGGGGGGGGGGGGGCAGGGATCAGGTTGCGGAGGTTACGGCTGGTGGTAGTGTGACATTTAGAGGGGTAGGGGTTGGAGGACAAGGAGATAGAGAAGGTGATAAGGTTGTGGTCAGAGAGAGGGAAGGGAGTGTTTGAGGTTGTGGGGAGCGCAGCGGTTGGAGAAAGACAAGGTCCAGGATATTTCCATCGGAGTGTGTGGTGGATTGTATGCACTGTGCAAGTGCAAAGGAGGAGGTTAAGTGGAGGAGTTGGGATGTGGCCGGGTTGTCAATGTTGACAGGGATGTTGAAATCCCCAAGTATAGTGCCTGAACAAATAAACTCCATTACCAGTCTATCTCCCCATTGATTTATGAAGACATAAAAGTTGATTCTATGCAGTCTCATTTTGTTGTCCCTATCAAACTTATCACCGAGGGCCATGAAATTCCATGTTCTGCTATGCTGGACTCTGGGGTCGGGCGGAACTTTATGGACATAGAATTTGCCCACAACAACAATAATCTCCCAAGAAACAAATCTGCCCCATTGATATGGAGACGGTTGATGATTCACCTTTAGGACCGGTGTTTCCCATGAAACGGTTCCCCTGTTACTCTAATTTGTGGCTGACCATTATGAGACCATCAGCTCTCAGCTGATTACATCCCCTAAATTTCCTGTCATCTTGGGCATTCCTTGATTTTCTACCCATAACCCCACCGTCAGTTGGGGAGAACGGACTGTACATTTTACGTCCCCTCATTGCAAGGAGCATTGTAGGGAACCATGTTGTACAAGTTTTCTACCAATCAGGGAATCACAAGTTGATGTGGTAAGTTACCCAGTCATATGACAACCTGCCTCCACAATACTATGAGTTCCGAGATATCCATGATAAAAAGAATGACGATCAATTACCTCCTCCTCACCCTTACGATTGTCCCATTGAACTGCTTCCAGGGTCAGAAATACCATTCAGCCGCCTTCTAAATCTGTCAGAACCTGAATTAAAGGTGCTCAGGGAGTGGCTTGATGAGAATTTGAGAAGGGCTTTATCAGACCCTCAACATCTCCTGCAGGGGCAGCCCTGTTCTTTGTTGAGAAAAAGGATTGCACTTTGCGTCCATGCATCGATTTCAGGGACTAGAATAAATCACTATAAAAAACCGTTACTCCCATTAATCATTGAAATTCTGGAAAGACTCCGCTCTGCCAAAGTCTTTACAAAACCTGACTTACGGGGGGCATATAACCTTGTATACATTCATCAAGGAGACAAATGGAAAGCCACCTTTACAACCAGATATGGGCACTTCCAGTCCCTAGTTATTCCTTTTGGCCTATGCAACGCTCCCGATGCGACTTTTCAGCACTTCATCAATGATGTGTTTTGACATCTGTTGGACCAGTTTGTTATTGTATATCTGGATGATATTCTCATCCTTCCCGATAACTTGGAGGACCATCTCAAGCGTGTCTGCACTGTATTCAAAAGATTAAGGAAGAACCGACTTCAAACTGGAGAAATGTGAGTTTGAACAAACCCAGATCCAGGTCTTGGGATTTATTATCTCTTCAGAAGGAGTGAGCATGGATCCCGAGAAGATCAAGGCAGTGGTGGATTGTCCTGTACCTGGAAACGTGAAGGAAATACAATTTGTTGGATTTGCCAACTTACAGGAAATTCATAAGAAACATCTCTAAGGTAATCGCACCAATTACAGAGCTGACAAAGAAAGGAGTGCCCTTTGTATGGTCACCTGAGGCACACACTGCTTTTAGTAAGCTAAAGTTTATTTTTCATTTCTACACCAATATTGGTACATCCTGATCCTGAACTACTCTTGTTGTCTCTCACCTTGACTATTGTAACTCCCTCCTCATTGGCCTACCTCATCGCAGGCTATCCCCTCTTCAGTCTATCATGAATGATGCTGCCAGACTCATCCACCTCACTAACCGTTCTGTATCTGCCACCACTCTCTGCTAATCCCTCACTGGTCTCCATTCAGCTTCCTCCACCCCTCTCTGCCAATCCCTCCACAGGCCTTCATTCAGTGTCCTCCACCCCTCTCTGCCAATCCCTCCACTGGATTCCACTCCCAATCCTCCACCCCTCTCTGCCAATCCCTCCACTGGCTTCCATTCAGTGTCCTCCACCCTCTCTGCCAAATCCCTCCACTGGGCCTCCATTCAGTGTCCTCACCCCTCTCTGCCAATCCCTCCACTGGCCTCCATTCAGTGTCCTCCATTCCTCTCTGCCAATCCCTCCACTGGCCTCCATTGAGTATTCTCCACCCCTTTCTGCCAATCCCTCCACTGGTCTCCATTCAGTGTCCTCCACCCCTCTCTGCCAATCCCTCCACTGGCTTCCATTCAGTGTCCTCCACCCCTCTCTGCCAATCCCTCCACTGTTCTCCCATTCAGTGTCCTCCACCCCTCTCTGCCAATCCCTCCACCGACCTACATTCAGTGTCCCTGCACCCCTCTCTCTGCCAATCCCTCCACTGGTCTCCATTCAGTGTCCTCCACCCCTCTCTGCCAATCCCTCCACTGGCTTTCCATTCAGTGTCCTCCAACCCTCTGCCAATCCCTCCAGTGGATTCACATTGCCAACGAATAAAAGTCAAAACATTAATAACATATAAAGCCATTTATAACTCTGTCCCAAGTTACATCACCGATCTTGTCTCCAAAATATCACCCCAAAACCGTACTCTCCGCTCCTCCCACGACCTCCTGCTCCTCCTGAGGGAGGAGTCAATACCCCAATGATGGTGGTCTTCAGGATCAGTTCAGTCTTCGTCTTGGTTGTTCCCTATCTATCCTCACTCTCTGACCTCTGGTGGGGCTCAGCCCCACTGTTCTTCATGGACTAAATAAGGAAGTGCAGTACTTCTGTGTTGGGAAGATGGCGATGAGTGATAGAGGGGGTGGGGGACCCTCGTCCTATAATCCCCTCATCACTGTCCCTCCTATAAAAGACAGTTTCTGGTTGTTTCCTCACTCTCTGACTAAGGTCCATGATTAAAGAAATGACCTGTTCTAGGAGATCAGAGGAGCCATTTCCTAGTTCCCTTGAGGGTGGATTATGTAAGCTCCTCAGAGACCACAAGCTGCCTGATGTGGGCGGAGTACTGGTTTGGGGGAACCAATCAGCTCCTGTCTAGTAA
>CATNWA010001978.1:0-24617 GCA_951230385.1 Staurois parvus | reverse complement strand
GGGCTTCACTGGTTCTGTGAGAGAGATCGCCACTACAGAATACAGAGTTGCCACTGGTTCAGGAGAACAGAGTGAGAGGCTGCGGGCCAAAATGTCATTACACATTTCAGAGACTGGATGGTGGTGAGAGGCCACAGGCCACAATCTTCCCACCAACTTTTTAAAGAGACAGTGTCACCTTGCCTTGGGGTACAATTTGAGTATTTATACCCTATACTGTTTGATCCACCTAAACCTCAGAGCTCTAACACAGGAACTTCAGGCTCCAAACTTTAATTGTACACTGGCCAATGTGAGGGGTTTTGAGTAACTGAAGGACCTCTTAGCTTCCAGTACTGCCCTTTTAAATAGGATGTCCCTAGACTCAGAGTTCAGGTACAAAGACACTCTCATTGTTCGTGGTTTTATACAAAATTGTTATCTGCTTATTGTTATTGCCATTCTGTATATACAGAATGTTCCTGAAATAAAACTTCTTTCTTTAGCCTTGGTGTGCAGGAGGGTGTGGGCATTGCCAGAACAGGCAATGTCATCTGGAATCAGGGCTGAGCACTGCCTGTGCATCCTGTAATGTCTGCAATTTATTCCTTCACACAGTTACTAAAAGGTCCACTTTAATAACTGCTGAAATTAGATATCAGTCTCGCATATAAGCTTTCAATGAGTCACCCATCTCATAGACTTGTTTTTGCGAGAAGTAATAAAATCCAGCCAGTGTGCAACACAGCAAAACAGAGAGCAGAGGCTGCATATGTAATAGGCAAATATGTACATAACATAAAAATTATACACAAAAACAATGTTTTTAAAAACAATAACTCAGTTTGATAAAGGTATTTACACCAAGCTATACATTTACCTGTAAAAAGTAAAAAATGAAAGTAATTGAAAAGACTGTATATCCCATCTAAAGCAGCCCTGGCACAACATAAAACATTTCAAATCTAATAATTTTTATCATTCGTCCAACCCAACACTCACCTTTAAAAACTTCACAGGAGAAATTGACATTTTCATGCTGTTTATTTTGCTTAGTGCAGCAGATGGGAGGAAAATGAAGTCCACCTTTAAATAAATGTTCTATGAAATATAGATTTTGTTTTTTTCCGCCATCCTTTTTGAAAAGCTGAAAACTGGCGATTTTGCATGTTATATGGAGGCTATCAGTCAGTGCATTCTGGCTTGGATTGCTGCTTTATGTAGCACTGAGAGCATTATACGAGGCGTTAACTCTGACTTGTGAAATGTTTCTGAACTTGAAGCCTCTGATTTGTACATTGGAAGGGGGCCAGGAACGTGCTCATGTGGAAACCGCTTGCCACAAGATTAAGATTTGACAGAGATGCAAAGGCAAGCAACACTCCAGTGCCAAAAATCTGATCCATTTTACTGGAATACCGAGCAAATGAAGGGACATAATTCTTTCAAGCTTTGGATGGATCATTTGCATTCTGAGAGATTACAGATTCCTGTACACTGACTGAGTGATTACAGGAACTGTAGAGTAGATTATAAAAGTACACTTCCATTTTTTTAGTAATTGCATTCATAAGGCCAGCTATACAAATACTACTTAAATGATACATGCTATGTTTAATTTCTTTTAATGGCTACTGGCTGGGCATACTATCAGCAAAGATATATTGGCTATTTCCTTTTTTCATTTTAGATGAGACCTACTCTTGTTAATCCAAAATCATGAAAATTTTTTTTTTATATATATATATATATATATAGTATATACGTAATTAATATGTAGATAGATAGATAGATAGATAGATAGATAGATAGATTACATTTTTTTTGTTTTTTAAAAACTATAAAATACTGTATAAATGACCTCTGTTTCAAACCTTTCTATGCAGAAATAGAGGGCTGACAGTTCCCCCAGCATGTCACATGAGATGAGCAAAACTTTGACCTTGTTTACCTTATATGAATTAGGATCATCCATATATTACTTTATTATCAAGTAATATAAAAATAATGTTATCTAAACTAACAGGTCATAAAAACCGTATTTTACTTTACTGTGTCCAGTCTAGGAAAACACACTGAGCAGGAGAAAAAAAACCTTACCAAAAAGTATACCCTTTAAGCCATTGTATGCCCATTTATATATAGTATCCCTTCTCCATCGAAACTAACAACAACACACTGTATAAACAAAATTAATTAATTTAAGCTGTAAATTGGTGATTGGTGACCTTACAAATATGAAGTATCATCCCAGCAGCACAGTTCTCTCAAAGTGCCGGATCAGCCACCTTTCCCTGATGATGCCTTTTGAGGAGAAATGCTTTGGACAGAGCCTCTGATTTGTGATGTCATAGCACAAGCAGGCCAGTGTTGCTGGGGTGTTTTACTTTTGGTTTACTATTGTGCTTGATGCTGATTTCTACAGCGATATTGAGTAGTTTTTTAACTAACTAAACTTTGAACCTTTGTTACTAGACTATGAGCTTTGCCCTGCTTCTTGCTTTATCTTATTGGTAATTGCTGGATGCTGGAGAGCTGGATAGGTGTTGTGTAAACTGGCTTGAAGTCTTTCCCATCTGTTCATTAGTTGGACACAACTGAGCCAGGATTTTACCATAGCTGTTAGACAGCCAAACAAATGCAGACCTCTTGTTATTGTGATCCTCCATTCTAGTGAGTGGTAGTAAAACACTGGGGTGCATAAATGCACTGAATGTGTCAGTACAACCTCAATGGATTATAAATATTTTTATATTCCATTTTGTTTTATTCATAGTAGCGCACCTATTTAATATATATATATTGTTGTAGTGTGCAGCTTTATGGAGGTTTTTTTTATCACTCAGCAAACAGTATATTTGGTTGCACAAAATTAAATAATTAGGGATTAAATTAATTTGTGATCTATTTTAACCCCCTCTTTACCATTAACCAGTTACCACTTGAGAAAGCCTGCAAGATATGACCAACAGCTTATGTCTGGATTTATAGCCAAAAAAAAAACTTAGGAAGCATGAAAAAAAGAATGATGTGATCTTATTTATATACAGGTTATCTGGGAAGCAATGGAGAACATAAAGATGTTTCCTTTGCCCAACATGGGAATATCTCATTTTCTCTCATGATAAGAACATTATTCTAACAGAAAGAGGCCTTTTGTTTGAATTTAAAGAAGAACTCCAGTCTCACCAGTTTCTGACTCATTTAGTTTGCTTTTGCTGCTTGGTGCTGCAATGTAGTCCCTCCCCTACCATGTGCCTGTGAAATGTTCATTGAAAATCATTGCAGCGGCACATTTTCTCTCTGCAGATGCGCAGTCTCTACAGGGCCCACTGACTGTCTTTGACATGACCCCTGGGCTTCAGGGAGTGTCAGTTTTAATTATTCTGTCCTATGTTGTGCAAACAATTTCCATAGAGCCAGTTTAATATAGGTGAGAAAAAGTTACTGATGAGCCCATCCCCTCTGTTCAGTGAATCCCTGGACTTAGGAAATGCACTTGCTGTGTTGCTCTCTCTGTGTGAATGCCGTATTGTTGCTCAACAAGTAGAAGTTATTCTTTGCATTTTTCATTGCATTAGGTCAGCCTTTCTCAACCAGGGTGCCCAGGGACCCTGGGGTGCCTTGAGGTTTCTTCAGGGGTGCCTTGGCAAAATGTCTAAAAATTGCCCAAAACGTATATACAAGCCAGCGGGTGGAACAAGCTTGTCTTTTATTTACACAAAGCCACAGGTTTAAATTGTGCACCATTATGGTCTTCTAGCCGCTGGCGTCCTGACAACCAATTACATCATCAGTTGATAAGGAAGCCACCTTTGGTTTCTTTGGAAGAATAAATCACCTCTAATGTTGGGTATCCTACATGTGTGGATGTTGCTGCATTATATAAAACTATTAGAATAGTTTTTCACATTTTAGAATGGGGTGCCCCTTTAAAATTATGAACAGTCTTGAGGTACCCCATTTTAAAGGGTGCCTCTGGACTGTCCATAATTTTAAAGGGTGCCTTGACTGAAAAAAAAGGTTGAGAAACACTGCATTAGGTGATAATATATGTTATATTATCTACTTATCTAGTCACAATAGGCAATATTGAAGGAGATATCACCCCAGTTTCTTATAATGCACAGGGTGATCCGGAATGCGACCACATATAACACACAGCATCTGGTTTACTGTATTCCAATGTTCACATTTAGACATACAGTAGCTGTGTGTATTAGTTTAGATGGGCATGGTGTCTGCTAAATGTCAATCACTGTTGATTGGGCATTACTGCAGTGAAGTACTGGTTCCACTGGACTCTTCCCACAGGCCAATGTAGAATAGGGTGAAAAGACCAAGGAAGGTCATATAAACCTTTTTTCTTTCCATTTATAAGGTAGAAAACTTGAATTCAATGTTAAAACTAAAATGCAGACAAAATCTACCCTTGCAGTGGGCCCCCGCACTGTAAGGGTTAACTGCTTTTATGTCTAGGTAATAGAGGAACAGGCAGTATTATTTACTCCAACCTCTGCTCTGGCATACTCCAGAACTGCCCTTTTCTTCCCGAAGCTTCGGTTTGTTGGTTGTCCCTTGGCATTATCATGTGAACTGCTGAAAAAAAATTAAAGGAACACTTTGATAACACATCAGATCTCAATGAGGAAAAATATCATGTTGGATATACACCTGCTCGCATCTGTGAAAAGCACAGGGTGCCAGTGGCGGATCTGCCAATTCAATTGTTCAATGGCAAATGCCAATCGAGCTCTATGGTGTCGGGCAGTCAGCACAGGGCCCACTAGAGGATTTCGGGCCCTCAGGCCACCCTCATGAAATCTGTTTCTGATTGTTTGGTCAGAGACATTCACACCAGTGTCCTGCTGGAGGTCATTTTGTAGGGCTCTGGCAGTGCTCATCCTGTTCCTCCTTGCACAAAGGAGCAGATATCGGTCCTGCTGATGGGTCAAGGACCTCCTACGGCCCTGTCCAGTAACTCTGTGGAAAAAAAAAGGAAATATTTGCACTTAACCCAATATTATATATTATGAAAAAATAAAAAATGAATAAATGGAAAAGTGAATGGCTGCTAATACCTTCCTGAATACCATAGTAAATAATTTCAATATATAAAAAAAACTGCGCTGTTCACTTTAAAAGTGATAAGTAAATGAAGAAATATGTGCAAACTGAAAATTGATGTATCCTCAAATGATGATTGTTCTGTATAAAATACAAAACTGTGCAACCTAAAATACATAAACCATCAAATAATATTTCATATACAGTGCAATGCAGTGCAAAATAAACACATATATATAAGCCCCCAATCCAATGTGAACAAAAAAGTGCTGCGTGCCTGATTAATCTTCCAATAAAGTGCTGCTGTGCTCAAAAGGTGCTCCTCAGAAAAAACAGGCAAACCTCTTACCAAATCAAATTGATCTCAAGCTATAGAGATCAAATGAGCGGATAGTGTCCAAACTCCACACTGACACTCTCACTGACAAATCCAGAGAAGATGGATGGATCACTGCGTGTTCACACCAGGAAACGGCTTAACCACTTTATACTGCTCTCCACAGTAATATATGGAAGGGTTTAGACAAGAAAAGCTTCATAGTGCAACCCCGTTAAAAACAAATGTTTATTATAGCTTAAGTATTGCGCTTACATTCGTACATTCGTATGAGTAAAAGAGAGCAATGGAAAGATAAATCAGCTGCGGTGTCAGTCCATTGGCTCATGCATGGTGATGTCACAGACTCTGCCTGGCGCGTTTTTCCCAAAATAGCGTCCTCTGGGATTGGAGATCGTTCCTACACTAACTGCCTGTCTCCTGGATTCTCCTCCATGCTCTTGAGACTGTGCTGGGAGACACAGCAAACCTTCTGGCAATGGCACGTAGTGTCATCCTTAAGGAGTTGGACTGCCTGTGCAACTTCTGTAGGGTCCAGGTATCGCCTCATGCTACCAGTAGTGACACTGACCTTAGCCAAATGCAAAACTAGTGAAAAACTGTTAAAAAAGATGAGTAGAGAAAAAAATGTCAGTGGCCTCCACTTGTAAAACCATTCCTGTTTTGGGGGTCGTTTCATTGTTGCCCATCTAGTGCACCTGTTGTCAATTTCATTAGCACCAAAGCAGCTGAAATTGATTAACATACCTCTGCTACTTAACTGAACAGATCAATATCCCGGGAGTTTAACCACTTGCTAACCGCACTATAGCCGAATGACGGCTATAGCCGTTGTCCAGTTCTGGGAGGGCGTCATATGACATCCTCCCAGAACGCGCCCTCCCGCGTGCCCCCAGTGACACGCACCCGGCAATCTCCATGATTGCTGTGTCCTACAGACACAGCTGATCACGTGATGAGGTAAAAGGCCAACCACAGCAGCCTTTTACCATGTGATCAGCTGTGTCCAATGATACAGCAGATCACAGAGTAAATACAGTTCAGGGGCGGACTGACCATTTGGAAACTCGGGCATTGCCCGAGGGCCCGGGGTCAGTAGGGGGTCCCATGAGATGCCCTTGGTGCCTTTTTCATAGGCTTTTTTGAGTTTGGGCAAGGACACAGGGGCCCCATGATCCCCTATTGCCCAGGGGCCCCATAAGTTGTCAGTCCGCCCCTGATACAGTTGCCGGTTATCGGCAGCACTTTCCTCACACTGTCACAGATTGAGTAAAGTACTGCCGATAAGCAGAAACTGTGCAGCAGTGCCACCCATCAGTGACCATCATCAGTGCCAGCCATCAGTGCAGTACAAGCAGTTGCACCCATCAGTGCCGCCCATCAGTGCCACCAGTCAGTGCCGTCAGTAAGCGCCGCTTGTCAATGTCGCCCATCAGTGCCGCCCAGGACTGCTGTTAGAAACCACAGGGCCCATACAGCCAACCTGACAGCCCCCCCCCCCAAAAAAAAACCCACACATTGTACTATTCTTCAGTTATGAATGAACACAGTGAGTGTTCAGTACTGATCACTCATTGTGTTCATTCAGAAAAAAGGGGCTAGTAAAATGTGACATATTTACCGGACCCTTCCCACACTCTCCATACTGAAAGATATTATTGTGTGCTTTTAGCTGTCAGTGGGAAGGAGAGGAGGAAAGCATGCAGCACTGCGGGGGTAGGGGCACACTGAGTTTGGGTAGCATTGGGAAACATATGGTGCACAGGGAGGGTGATGGGTGTTGGGTGCAGATCTGATCCCCTGTATGGTTCCCTGCAGCAGCTGAAAGCCAGCAGGAGAGAGAAGTGAAGAAGCCAGCTTTCAGCTGCTGCAGAGAGAGCCATATAGGGGATCTGTTGCAGTAATTGCCTCTCCGCTGTGCCGATCACCCTCCCTGCCCACATCCAACTCACCCAGCTGCCTGGGCCCTCCTGCTGGCCTGGGCCCTGTACAGGAGGACCACTCTGTCTTTTTCTGCCTTCACTTTTTTATGTTTCTAATAAAATAACAAAAGTTTAAAAAACTGCTGACACCAGTGGCGGAACTACCAGAGTAACAAAGGTCACACTTGCGACTGGGCCCTGGTATTCCTCCACCGGGTTCAGAGGGAAGGGCCACGGCCGAGGGTCAGGCTTCATGGCTTCTTTCACTGGGGTCCTGAAGGTTCTACTTACACCACCAGAGTGGTGAGAAAACCCTTTGCATTTCCACGGTCACAGTGGAAGGGACTCAGAGAGGGAAAGTCCACGGGTTAGGGGGCGCAAATTACTTGCCTTGCCCCGGGCGCTGACAACCCACACTATGCCACTGCCAGTAGCTGAATAGTGAGTCCCTTGCTGTCTGTTGAGAAAAATTGGGAACTCTGCAAGGGTCCTGCACACCTCTGGGTGTCAGAGTCAAGAGCTTTCCAATCAGCAGAGGACATGAGTTTTGCTGATTGCAGAAATATAGGCCTGACTCACTGTGGGGTGTGTTGGGTCACTGCAGAGAAACCAGTGTTTCCCACAGAGAGCAAGGGTCCTAATCTGCAGCTGCTGGCAGGGGGTTGGCTTTTCAATTCAGGTTGTAGCTGCATTCAAAAGAAAATTAAACTGTAAGTCATTAAGCACCGTTTGTTTTTACACATCTGGAATGTATTTATCTGATATTCATACACCTATCCTTTACATGTATTTATAGTACTGACAAGGCATAATATTGTACATTTACATTGGTACTGAAAGTTCTAATTGGGCTTTCAGCGATGGTTATTTTCTTATAGTAAATGCTGTATTTTCATGGTAATACTATGCTACTGGCATTGTACCCTTAAATAGGCCAAAACTGGCTGCGATCTTTTATTTTTTGATTTACTTGGCTGAGCTGACAGCTGGCAAAGATAAGTTGCTAGTTATAATTAAAATACACAGTCAGGTCTGAAAATATTGATTAATAATTATAATAGCTGGCCAGATTTGGCTGCAAAATTGCAGTGCTTAGGTCTTGTGGTTGTGGGAAAGTCCTATAAAACAAGCTATACAACCTTATTTCAGCTTAATATCCAATGTGAAAAAGATTGCTCACATGAATACCATTTTTTTTTCCATACCAACGTATGCCTAGAGAAGATACCTTAAGAAATATAACATTACATAAAAAAAATACCATAGAAAAGAGGTTTTAATATTTTAACAACTATTTTCCAGTTTGGGAAAGTAAACTCTGGTTAAAAAAAAAGAAAATTCTATTTAGGTATGTACAAGTTATATTCTTAAAATGTTACTAAACCCAGGACCCTGCATTCACTATATCTGGTCTCACACAGTACATAGAACATGGAAATGCAATTATTTTAGTAAATAAAAAACTGCTAAATACCTTTTCTCATCAGCAGTTAGAGCAGTCTTTTGACTTCTGTTAGTGTTCAGCAGAGCACAGGTTAAAGCTCATAGGAGGAGCTTTCATTCTGCTCCAGGAAGGATGCAGAACTCCTGACCTCTGTCTGGACAGTGCTGATTGGCCCTGTGCTGATCCCATGCACTCTCCCAAGAAAAAAAAAAACCTTTCTAGCAATATAAACCAAACTAAGCATGTGTAGAGTGTCTCCACACAATATGTCTTATCAGGAGATAAGAGGGTGACACTGGAAGAAGGGGAGGATCAGACAGAGTTTTTAGACAATGCAGAGGATTAACCCCTTAGGTTCCACAGTGAGTATAACAAGCATGCTTTACTGCATATATATACTGATTTTACTGCTGTGGGTTTAGTAACACTTTAACTCAAAAAGAGGACCTTCTTTTGCTCTCAGCCTCCTCTAAATCTCCAAGTTCCTTTTTTGCTGCTGTGATCTTATTTCCTGTTAGAGGGTGGCTACGTTCACTCTCCATGGTCTCACTGTATGTAGAAATGTAGCCACCATCTATTGTTTGCTCCTGAGATGGACTGGGAACTAAGGACTATGGGATCTGCAGTGTGCATAGAGCAGTGTACGTGACTGCAACTAACGTGCACTGTTCATTTCAAACAAATAGAAGTGAGGGAGCTCACAGAGGATGTTACAAGGATACAGAAAAACACAGTAAGAAAAAAATTTATGAAAAATATATTACATACATTACTGGAGAATAAAGATAGCATTTCGTGCCACTTTAAACTGTCAGTAATTACACACCATTTTTCACTACCAGCTAATCAGACAATAGTTTAGCTCGTGTTATTTGGGTATGGAAGCTATATCACTAGAACTGATTACAGTGAAAACACAGTAAAGGTAAATTGTGGAGGTGGGTGTTTTACAAAGCAGAGTAGAAGCTCAGCATAGTCAAGGGGGACATGAGACTCCACAGCTGGTGTGGACTTTCTGTGTTATTACAAACAGCACTGCTGAACACTGAAGGTGAGTGCTTCCATGAGTCCCTACTACCAAGGCAAGCTAAATTGGCGAGGAGTGGATAATATGATGCCACTTGCTGAGGAGGCAAAGTGTCCTTCTTAAAGAGTCTGCACTTTTTGGAGCAGTGGAAGAGAAAGAGGTGCTGGAGGATATAGGATCCCAATTAAAGGGGACACACAATATTGAAGACCTTACATTATATTGAGGTCTTATCTGTGACTGGTGCAGCAGAAGTTTCAATAACACAGAGCAAGTCTGAAGTGAGGACAAAGGGACCATGCCCTGAAACCTATTGTCTGGGAGACCATCTACATCACATCTTCCTTGCGGGTCAACTATATGTCTCTTGTCTATGTATCTAGCAGCTTCTGGTGTCCTGTGATGTCACTTCCGGTGATGCAGGTCCCTAACAGAGGTACCGGAGGATAATGTATTGAAGGAATGGCCCAAAGACACAGACAGCCCAACGGGGAAGCACCCAGCCAGGAACACTCACAGTTCTGTCCAAGCCTGGAGGTTGGAGCAGGTCCTGATGCCTCATCAGAATTCCAGTGGAGGATGGTGTGTCCCTATCTTGTCCCTTATTGTGCAGCACTCTCCCTGGTAGATGGGTGAATTGTCCCTACGCTATTCACTCACCTTAAAGCATGCACTTAAGGCACTTAAAAAGGCTCTGCTGACCCAACATGGCCACCAGGCTCACCTGGATACAGCGTAGCCAACCAGAACTGGCTCTCCTCCAATGTCCAGTGCTCTGGAATGGGGAAAGGCCCTTGTCATCCTCCTATACAATGCAGGACTGCTGGTCCTGTGAATTCAAGCATGGTGCCGTGATAGGTTGCCACCCGTGCAATAAGTCCATCCATAAAATTTCCTTGCTACTAAATATTCCACGGTCAACTGTTAGTGGTATTTTAACAAAGTGGAAGCAACTGGGAACAAAAGCAACTCAGCCAGTAAGTGGTAGGCCACGTAAAATGATAGAGCGGGATCAGCGCATGCTGAAGCGCACAGCTCACCGAAGTCGGCAACTGTCTGCAGAGTCAATAGCTAAAGACCTCAAAACTTCATGTGGGCTTCAGATTAGCACTACAACAGTGTGTAGAGAGCTTCATGGAATGGGTTTTTCCATGGCCGAGCAGCTGCATCCAAGCCTTACATCACCAAGTGCAATGCAAAGTGCTGGATGCAGTGGTGTAAAGCACGCCAACACTGGACTCTAGAGCAGTGGAGACGAGTTCTCTGAAGTGACAGATCATGCTTCTCTGTCTAGCAATCCGATGGAAGTGTCTGGGTTTAGCATTGTGCCAAGTGTAAAGTTTGGTGGAGGGGGATTATGGTGTGGGCTTGTTTTTCAGGGGTAGGGCTTAGCCCCTTAGTTCCAGTGAAAGTAACTCTTAAGGCATCAGGATACCAAGACATTTTGGACAATTTCATGCTCCAAACATTGTAGGAACAGTTTAGGGATGGCCCCTTCCTGTTCCAACATGACTGCGCACCAGTGCACAAAGCAAGGTCCATAAAGACATGGATGAGCGTGTTTGGGGTGGAGGAACTTGACTGGCCTGCACAGAGTCCTGACCTCAACCCGATAGAACACCTTTGGGATGAATTAGAGCGGAGACTGCGAGCCAGGCCTTCTCATCCAACATCAGTGCCTGAGGTCACGAATGCGCTTATGGAAGAATGGTCAAACATTCCCATAGACACACTTCTAAACTTTGTGGACAGCCTTCCCAGAAAAGTTGAAGCTGTTATATCTGCAAAGGGTAGGCCAACTCAATACTGAACCCTACGGACTAAGACTGGGCTGCCATTAAAGTTCATGTGCATGTGAAGGCAGGCGTCCCAATACTTTTGGCAATATTATGTGTATGTGTATATAGATATAGATTTATGCATCTATGTTTATGCCAAGCTTGTTTGAATGCACTTAGTTTTTCCTGAGTCACTTCCTCTGCTGGATGTTTATTCCAAGTATCAACTACTCTTTCTATAAAATAATACTTTCTAAGATTAGTTTTGAACTTTCCTCCTGCTAATTTGAGGCCATGTCCTTGTGTTTTAACTGGTTCCCGCCCAACCAATAGCACAAAGGCGGACGGCAAAACACCTCGTCCCTCCGGGTGGACACCATATGGCATCCTTTCAGGCATGCACAATGCCTGCCCGCAGGGCTGCTCTGCGGCGAGATCTGTCACCGGCCATGTACCTCAGACACGGCCAATGACAGATCTGTGTACCAGCCCCATTTTCAGTACCATGTGACCTGCTGTGACCAATCCCAGCAGGTCACATGACAGTTGTATACAATGGATGGCTTCGTTTCATGCCATCCATTGAATACTAGTGTGTCTAGCTGTAAATGGTGTCATGTGATTAGCTGGCCAAATCACAGCTAAGCACAAAAAAAAAAACCCTGAATAATCGATGTCATTCAGGTAAATGCTTGCTTATAGCAAAGTAATTCTTTGCTATAAGCAAATTGTGTAATTAAAAAAAAAAAATACTGATCACTTTCCCAAACTAGTACAATGTTAACTATGGTAACATTATACTACTTTGGTCATAGCGAAATATGAAAAACAAATGAGGAAAAAAAATGTAATAAAAATTAAAACTGATAAAAAATTTTAATTTTTTTTTTTTTAAAAAAATTATATATTTTTTCGTACTGTCACCAGTCAGTTTCCCTGATCACCGCCATACCAGTTATATGATGATGCTGTACTGCACTGATGACAGTATGTAAAAAAAAATAGTGAAAATAATGTTTTTCATTTTTTCATTTTCAAAAAAATTATGACATAAAAAAGTACAACTTCAAAAAAAACTCGCCATGTTTCTTATGAAATACGTTGGACTGTCTACTTTGCAAAAAGTGGTCATTTGGGGGATATCTGTACTGTTCTGACATTCTTGGACCTCAAGAAATTAGATTGGCCATCAGTACTTCAGGATTGATCAATATTCAAATATATACCATAGTTTGTGAACTCTATAACTTTCCTACAAACTAAAAATACATCCTAATTTGGGTTATTTTTACCAAAGACATGTAGTAGAATACATTTTGCCTAAATTTATGAAGAACAATTATTTATTTGTAAACTTTTATAACAGAAACAAAGAAAAACATGTTTTTTTTTTCAAACTTTTCTGTCTTTTTTTGTTAATTTAGCAAAAATAAAAACCCCAGTGTTGATTAAATACCACCAAAAGAAAGCTCTAGCTGTGTGAAGAAAATGATAAAAATTTTAGTTTGGGTGCAGTTGTGTATGACCGCGCCATTGTCATTCAAAGTGTGAGAGCTCTGAGACCTGAAAAATGGCCTGGGCAGGAAGGTGTAAAAGTGCCCGGTATGGAAGCGGTTAAGTAAGGGTTACAAACTCTGTTGGCTTGTTATTGCTGTCCTTGTCCCTGCTGGAAGATTTCTTCTCACTCGCTGTCTATTTAATTGGGGCAAAAAATAATAGAAAGTAAGATAAGATCTCCCCAATAGGGACAAAAGACAGTCACAGCAATACAAAGATATTTAGAGGAGAGGGAAAGGGCTAGAATTTGTCATATTTGTATTGCTTTCTGTGTCCCTGAATTTTATTTCAATTTCTGTTCAGGACAACTCTATGACTGCAGTGAAATGCAGACAGCCACTGTAAGTAAAAACTCCAAATCTGTACAAATCTGTACATGTAGTGCAGCAATGGGAATATGATACAAAAACACATAAAACTGTGAGAGTTACCTACAAAATTACTTTCAAATAAGCACAACCTGCCACAAGCATTTCAAACTAAAGGGTACCATCACTAAAAATGGTATTTCAGAATAATCATTAAACTCTGAGATACAAGCAGTTACTGAATTTAAATGCAAATTTTGACTTTTCCTTTAAAAGCAGACTTGACCCAGGCCCTCCCACCTTTTAAGCCTCCATATTGGTCAGTGCCTATTACAATAAAGAACCGATAAGGGACTCGGAAAATGGAACTTATACCCCCTTTCTGCCCAGGCCAATTTTCAGCTTTTAGAGCTGTCGCACTTTGAATGAAATTGCACGGTCATGCAACATTGTATCCATTTTAAATTGTTATGGGTTTTTTTTCACACAAATAGAGCTTTCTTTTGGTTGTATTTAATCACCACTGAGTTTTTTACATTTTTTTGCTAAATAAAACAAAAACACCTGAAACTTTTGAAAAACAAACACACTTTTCTTCATTTCTGTTATAAAATTTTGCAAATAAATAAAATTTCTTTATAAATTTAGGTCAAACTATATTCTTCTACATTTTTTTGGTGAAAATAATAATAATAATTGAATTTGTATTTTTTTTTTTCAACTGTTTCTATTATTTTTTTTATTACAGTTTTTTTTTTTTACTATTTTATTTTTCAGCACACTGTGACCAAAGCAATACAATGTTACCATAGTAACATTGAACTACTCTGGGCAAGTGATCAGGATTTTTTTTTTTTTAACACATTATGATGGCTAATACCAGTGTATTTTGATGATATTTGCAATCGTTTACTGAATGAAACTGATTCATTCAGTCTTTTGTTGAGATTAACTGTTAGAGATGAGCGAAGTGTTCAAAAATTCGATTCGACTGATTCGGCGAATTCGTGGAAAAATTTCGATTCGAGTCGAATATATTCGCTGCGAATTTAACTTATAAAAGGGTGTTTCTAGGCTTCAGAGAGCCTTTATATTAGTGCAGAACACTGTACCTTTAATTTAAATGCCCTTAGAGTCTGCTGGGGAAGAGAAATAATACTGACAGTCAGTATGACATGCAGATGAGTGCCGTCGATCTTAGAATCACCGCACACTTCACTCATTTGGGCAGTCACGGGGCCAAAACCAGAGTGTGGAGCCACAGTGTGGCGGTGGAGGCAGCAGCAATGGGAGGCCATACAGCACCCTATGACAAAAATGGAAACCACCAGCAGTGTGAGGAGACCTGAAAGTGGCACATGGCAGAGTGTGGCGATGGAGACAGCAGCAATGGGAGGCCGTACAGGGACCCATGACACACTCTGGACCTGGCAGCAGCATGAGGAGGCGGTACAGGGGCCCATGACAGATTACAGGCCTGGCAGCAGCATGAGGAGTTGGTACGGGGGCCCATGGCAGATTACGGGCCTGGCAGCAGCAATGGGAGGCCGTACAGGGACCCATGACACACTCTGGACCTGGCAGCAGCATGAGGAGGCGGTAAAGGGGCGCATGACAGATTACGAGCCTGGCAGCAGCAACTTGGACAGGAGGACGTTCAGCTTCTGCACCGTCGGGTGCGTGCTCGCAAACTGTTGTCTCTTGGAAACGGATTCCAAGAAAGACTGCTGACGGAATCCGTGAAGAGGAGTAGCAGGAGAAGGAGCATCTGAACGAGCGGAATATGCCAACAAGCGACAACAGGGGCCCATGACAGATTACGGGCCTGGCAGCAGCATGAGGAATCGGTACGGGGGCCCATGGCAGATTACGGGCCTGGCAGCAGCAATGGGAGGCCCGTAATCTGCCAGCACCCTATGACAAAAAATAGAACACACCAGCAGTGTGTGAGGAGACCTGAAAGTGGCAAATGGCAGAGTGTGGCGATGGAGACAGCAGCAATGGGAGGCCGTACAGGGACCCATGAGAGACTCTGGACCTGGCAGCAGCATGAGGAGGCGGTACAGGGGCCCATGGCAGATAAGAGGCCTGGCAGCAGCTATGGGAGGCCCGTAATCTGCCAGCACCCTAAGACAAAAAATGGAACACACCAGCAGTGTGAGGAGACCTGAAAGTGGCACATGGCAGAGTGTGGCGATGGAGACAGCAGCAATGGGAGGCCGTACAGGGACCCATGAGAGACTGTGGACCTGGCAGCAGCATGAGGAGGCGGTACTGGGGCCCATGGCAGATTAGGGGCCTGGCAGCAGCAATGGGAGGCCCGTAATCTGCCAGCACCCTATGACAAAATGGAATCCTGGGCTGGGGCAGGCAGAACCGCCGTATCTTTATCACGGTTTTCCCAGGCCACCGAATGGCGACGCTGCATATGCTGACGCAACGCTGTAGTCCCAACATGGGCCCCCTGGCCACGCTTGACTTTCTGGCCACATAGTCGACATTCGGCTACGTTTACTTCCTCGGGCGGCTTGACGAAAAATTGCCACACCGCCGAGTAGGAAACTTTGCCCCCGCTACTCCTCACTGGCTGACTGCTACTTCCTCCGTGCACACCGGCACCACTACTGGCCGTGGTGGTAGGCTGCAGTGGAGCTGGTGCTCTACTCCGTGGCTGTTTGCCTCCACTGACACTGCTGCGACCCTGCTGCCTCCTGGCAGCAGCAATGGGAGGCCGTACAGGGACCCATGACACACTCTGGACCTAGCAGCAGCATGAAGAGGCGGTACAGGGGCCCATGGCAGATTACGGGCCTGGCAGCAGCAATGGGAGGCCCGTAATCTGCCAGCACCCTATGTCAAAAAATGGAACACACCAGCAGTGTGAGGAAACATGAAAGTGGCACATGGCAGAGTGTGGCGATGGAGACAGCAGCAATGGGAGGCCGTACAGGGACCCATGAGACACTCTGGACCTGGCAGCAGCATGAGGAGGCGCTATAGGGGCCCATGGCAGATTAGGGGCCTGGCAGCAGCTATGGGAGGCCCGTAATCTGCCAGCACCCTATGTCAAAAAATGGAACACACCAGCAGTGTGTGAGGAGACCTGAAAGTGGCACATGGCAGAGTGTGGCGATGGAGACAGCAGCAATGGGAGGCCGTACAGGGACCCATGAGAGACTCTGGACCTGGCAGCAGCATGAGGAGGCGGTACAGGGGCCCATGGCAGATTAGGGGCCTGTCAGCAGCAATGGGAGACCCGTAATCTGCCAGCACCCTATGACAAAAAATGGAACACTCGAATCCACACCAGCAGTGTGTGAGGAGACCTGAAAGTGGCACATGGCAGAGTGTGGCGATGGAGACAGCAGCAATGGGAGGCCATACAGGGACCCATGAGAGACTCTGGACCTGGCAGCAGCATGAGGAGGTGGTATAGGGGCCCATGGCAGAATAGGGGCCTGGCAGCAGCTATGGGAGGCCCGTAATCTGCCAGCAGCACCCTATGACAAAAAATGGAACACACCAGCAGTGTGAGGAGACCTGAAAGTGGCGCATGGCATGAGACACTGTGGACCTGGCAGCAGCATGATGGAGGCGGTACAGGGGCCCATGGCAGATTAGGGGCCTGGCAGCAGCTATGGGAGGCCCGTAATCTGCCAGCACCCTATGACAAAAAATGTAACACACCAGCAGTGTGAGGAGACCTGAAAGTGGCACATGGCAGAGGGTGGCGATGGAGACAGCAGCAATGGGAGGCCCGTCCGTACAGGGACCCATGAGAGACTCTGGACCTGGCAGCAGCATGAGGAGGTGGTATAGGGGCCCATGGCAGATTAGGGGCCTGGCAGCAGCTATGGGAGGCCCGTAATCTGCCAGCACCCTATGACAAAAAATGGAACACACCAGCAGTGTGAGGAGACCTGAAAGTGGCGCATGGCATGAGACACTGTGGACCTGGCAGCAGCATGAGGAGGCGGTACAGGGGCCCATGGCAGATTAGGGGCCTGGCAGCAGCTATGGGAGGCCCGTAATCTGCCAGCACCCTATGACAAAAAATGTAACACACCAGCAGTGTGAGGAGACCTGAAAGTGGCACATGGCAGAGGGTGGCGATGGAGACAGCAGCAATGGGAGGCCGTACAGGGACCCATGAGAGACTCTGGACCTGGCAGCAGCATGAGGAGGTGGTATAGGGGCCCATGGCAGATAGGGGCCTGGCAGCAGCAATGGGAGGCCCGTAATCTGCCAGCACCCTATGACAAAAAATGTAACACACCAGCAGTGTGAGGAGACCTGAAAGTGGCACATGGCAGAGTGTGGCGATGGAGACAGCAGCAATGGGAGGCCGTACAGGGACCCATGAGACACTCTGGACCTGGCAGCAGCATGAGGAGGTGGTATAGGGGCCCATGGCAGATTAGGGGCCTGGCAGCAGCTATGGGAGGCCCGTAATCTGCCAGCACCCTATGACAAAAAATGGAACACACCAGCAGTGTAGCAGTGTGAGGAGACCTGAAAGTGGCACATGATATGAGACACTGTGGACCTAGGCAGCAGCATGAGGAGGCGGTACAGGGGCCCATGGCAGATTAGGGGCCTGGCAGCAGCTATGGGAGGCCCGTAATCTGCCAGCACCCTATGACAAAAAATGTAACACACCAGCAGTGTGAGGAGACCTGAAAGTGGCACATGGCAGAGGGTGGCGATGGAGACAGCAGCAATGGGAGGCCGTACAGGGACCCATGAGACACTGTGGACCTGGCAGCAGCATGAGGAGGCGTACAGGGGCCCATGGCAGATTAGGGGCCTGGCAGCAGCAATGGGAGGCCCGTAATCTGCCAGCACCCTATGACAAAAAATGGAACACACCAGCAGTGTGTGAGGAGACCTGAAAGTGGCACATGGCAGAGTGTGGCGATGGAGACAGCAGCAATGGGAGGCCGTACAGGGACCCATGAGACACTCTGGACCTGGCAGCAGCATGAGGAGGCGCTATAGGGGCCCATGGCAGATTAGGGGCCTGGCAGCAGCTATGGGAGGCCCGTAATCTGCCAGCACCCTATGTCAAAAAATTGAACACACCAGCAGTGTGTGAGGAGACCTGAAAGTGGCACATGGCAGAGTGTGGCGATGGAGACAGCAGCAATGGGAGGCCGTACAGGGACCCATGAGAGACTCTGGACCTGGCAGCAGCATGAGGAGGCGGTACAGGGGCCCATGGCAGATTAGGGGCCTGGCAGCAGCAATGGGAGGCCCGTAATCTGCCAGCACCCTATGACAAAAAATGGAACACACCAGCAGTGTGTGGGAGGAGACCTGAAAGTGGCACATGGCAGAGTGTGGCGATGGAGACAGCAGCAATGGGAGGCCATACAGGGACCCATGAGAGACTCTGGACCTGGCAGCAGCATGAGGAGGTGGTATATAGGGGCCCATGGCAGATTAGGGGCCTGGCAGCAGCAATGGGAGGCCCGTAATCTGCCAGCACCCTATGACAAAAAATGTAACACACCAGCAGTGTGAGGAGACCTGAAAGTGGCACATGGCAGAGTGTGGCGATGGAGACAGCAGCAATGGGAGGCCGTACAGGGACCCATGAGAGACTCTGGACTTCGCAGCAGCATGAGGAGGCGGTATAGGGGCCCATGGCAGATTAGGGGCCTGGCAGCAGCTATGGGAGGCCCGTAATCTGCCAGCACCCTATGACAAAAAATTGAACACACCAGCAGTGTGAGGAGACCTGAAAGTGGCACATGGCATGACACACTGTGGACCTGGCAGCAGCATGAGGAGGCGGTACAGGGGCCCATGGCAGATTAGGGGCCTGGCAGCAGCTATGGGAGGCCCGTAATCTGCCAGCACCCTATGACAAAAAATGAACACACCAGCAGTGTGTGAGGAGACCTGAAAGTGGCACATGGCAGAGTGTGGCGATGGAGACAGCAGCAATGGGAGGCCGTACAGGGACCCATGAGACACTCTGGACCTGGCAGCAGCATGAGGAGGCGGTATAGGGGCCCATGGCAGATTAGGGGCCTGGCAGCAGCTATGGGAGGCCCGTAATCTGCCAGCACCCTATGTCAAAAAATTGAACACACCAGCAGTGTGTGAGGAGACCTGAAAGTGGCACATGGCAGAGTGTGGCGATGGAGACAGCAGCAATGGGAGGCCATACAGGGACTCATGAGAGACTCTGGACTTCGCAGCAGCATGAGGAGGCGGTATAGGGGCCCATGGCAGATTAGGGGCCTGGCAGCAGCTATGGGAGGCCCGTAATCTGCCAGCACCCTATGACAAAAAATTGAACACACCAGCAGTGTGAGGAGACCTGAAAGTGGCACATGGCATGAGACACTGTGGACCTGGCAGCAGCATGAGGAGGCGTACAGGGGCCCATGGCAGATTAGGGGCCTGGCAGCAGCTATGGGAGGCCCGTAATCTGCCAGCACCCTATGACAAAAAATGGAACACACCAGCAGTGTGTGAGGAGACCTGAAAGTGGCACATGGCAGAGTGTGGCGATGGAGACAACCCACCGACTGTTTTGCTCGCTGCCAAGCTGCCACCCTCTTCTCCTGATGATGCGGAAGCAATAGCCTGATGACGACGAGGCTGCCAAGTGCGATCAGCCTCATCATCATCAATTAGGGTCTCCGCCTCACTACTAGACCCCTCGGCTGCGTGTGGGTCAGGAGACAGACCTGTCTCTAGACCGGCTACCGAGCCACTCTCCTCGCCACTACTTCTTCGCCTGGCTGCTGAAGAGGCGGATGTCTCCCCCCGTTCCTGACCGCCCTCTGTTAGCTCTTCCTCACTGTACTGGATGACACCGGGAGCACTGGCCTCTGGCTGCGAATAGTGCTGCCTCGACCCCTTCCTCTGCTGCCACGTCTGCTCGCTCCTAAAACATTGCCTCCTCTGCCACTCCTCTGCATGTTGTCTGACATACTCTTTAATTCAACGATTCTGTGTCCCTGAGTAACAATTCTGTGTCTGTCCCTGAGTAACAATTCTGTGTCCCTGAGTAACAATTCTGTGTCCCTCAGTAACAATTCTGTGTCCCTCAGTAACAATTCTGTGTTCCTCAGTAACAATTCTGTGTCCCTAAGTAACAATTCTGTGTCTGTCCCTGAGTAAGAATTCTGTGTCTGTCCCTGAGTAACAATTCTGTGTCCCTAAGTAACGTTTCTGTGGCCCTAAGTAACGTTTCTGTGGCCCTAAGTAACGTTTCTGTGGCCCTCAGTAACAAATCTGTGTCCCTCAGTAACAAATCTGTGTCTGTCCCTAAGTAACAATTCTGTGGCCCTAAGTAACGTTTCTGTGGCCCTAACTAACGATTCTGTGGCCCTAAGTAACGTTTCTGTGGCCCTAAGTAACGTTTCTGTGGCCCTAAGTAACGATTCTGTGGCCCTAACTAACGTTTCTGTGTCCCTAAGTAACGTTTCTCTGTCCCTAACTCTCTCCCTGAATACAGCCAGGTCTGCCTCTGTTGAATGACTGGAGGCAAATGGAGAATTCTAAAATGGCCGCCATTTATAGCTCGACCATTACACTGTGCTGGCTGGCTGGCTGCTGATTGGCTAATGCGATCACATGTCATGAATGAATGCATTATGGGTCAGCGCGCCTTGTCTGCGCGCCTTCCCAGACATCCCCGCTCCGTCGCCGCACATGTCGCCGCCATTTTAGGAAAAATTTCGATTCGCGCATCCAAAGTCTGCTTATTTTCGAATCGAAATTTTCCTAATATTCGAAACGAATTCCACTTCGCCTACTTCGATTCGCTCATCTCTATTAGCTGTGATTGGGCAACGCTGATCACATGATACAGATGGGCTGTGATTGGCCATGTCTGTAACATGTGACTGCCTTGACCAGTCACAGCTAACTACATAACTGTATACAATGAATGGCATGACAGGAAGCCATCCATTGTATACAATCGACTTGTGATCTGCTATGATTGGTCCCAGCGGTCAAATGACACTGGCAATGGGCCAGTGTAGTGATATGTCATTGGCTGTGATCCGTGGACACAGATGTGACAGATCACGCAGCTGCATGGCCCCATGGCCGTGTGAGTGGCTCGTCTTGACAGGACGTCACATGACGCCCAGTTACAACTGTGAGTGTCCCGCCTGGCCGTCAATCTGCTATAGGAACTGTGTTCTTGCCCACATTCAAAGCACACCCAAAAGAGCCTATAAAAGGTACCAGGGGCATTTCATGGGGCCCCCTACTGACCCCTGAATGGTCAGTCCGTCCCTGACCATGCTTCATCAATGGCACAGCAGAGTGAAGGTGTTGTCCAAATACTTTGTTCCAATGTAGCGGGGACCAAAAGAGTGGCTTCTCACCGTATTTTATACCAGAAGCTCTCAATGAACCTTAGTAAAAATATGAGAATCTTAATGTGTGAATTAACGATAGAAAGAAACACACTGATATCAGTACACATAAACACTTTTGAAATCTGGCAAACCTTGTACTGTACCTGCACACACAATAAAAAAAATTACATTTTGATTAAACTCTTGAAATGTGTGCACACTGTCCTTAGAACGTCTTAATACTGTATGTGCATGATAAGAGATCTGATGAATCAACCAAATTATTGCAATATTATTAGAAACTCATGGAGACAAGTAAAATTAACAACTTGACCTCCAGAAGATTTACCCCCTTCATGACCAGGCAATTTTTTTGCTATATGGCACTGCGTTATCTTTAACTGACAATTGCGCAGTCATGCAACACTGTACACAAATGAAGTTTAAGTAATTTGTTCCCCACAAATAAAGCTTTCTTTTGGTGGTATTTGATCACCTCTGAGATCAAATACCACAAAAAAAAAAAAAAAAAAAAAAAAAAGCTTTTTTACTTTCTGCTATAAAACATCCAATTAAAAAAATTTAAAAAACGAATTTCTTCATAAATTTAGGCCAAATTGTATTCTGCTACATATTTTTGATAAAAAAAATCCCAATAAGCATATATTTATTGATTTGCGCAAAAGTTGTAGCATCTACAAATGTCAGTATATATACTGGAATTTTTTTTTTTTTATAGTGCTAATGGCAACGATCAGCAGGACTGTGATATTATGGCTGAAAGTCTGACACTGACTGATACTTTGTGGGAACCAGTGACACTAATACAGTGATCAGTGCTAAAAATATACACTGTCACTGGAATAATGACACTGGGAAGGGGTTAAACATCAAGGGTGATCAAAGGTTTAAACTGTTTGCTATGTAGTTTGTGTACTGTGTTAGGTGTTTTTAGTAGGCAATCTGCTAGATTTTATTCCCTGCTTTGCAGTGGAAAAATTCTAGCAGATCGCTGCTGACAGAAAACAGCTCTGCCTTGTTTACATAGGCAGAGTTGTGTTCTGTCAGTCTCCTCACCCATCAACGGGTGCTGGCGCTCATCCATATATATATATATATATATATATATATATATATATATATATATATATATATACTGTATATATACATGATTTTGCACAGAACGTCCGCGCTGTAGCAGTAAATCTGCTATAGAGCAGACTTAAAATGGTTAATGACTGAACTGATAACACTAGTCAGAAAACAAAATTATTGATTAAAGGAGAATTATAGCCAAAGTTTGTTTGGCTTTACTCCTGTGGATCACAGAAGTACAGTTTGTTCTGTACTCCTGTGACCTATTTTCAGCCAACCCAATGTCAGCTGACATCACTAAGCTGGTCCAGGCTCAGAAAAGATCCTGACTTTAAATTCAGGTTCCTCCCAGATGCCTGGACAGGCAGCTGGCTCAGCCTCTCAGCGGGCCACTGAGAAGCTGAACCAGCTGCTCCCATCCCCTCCACAGCACTCCAGTACTCAGTAAGGCTCTCAGCACAGAGAAGGCTGAGAACTGAGTGATCAGAAGCCTTTAGTGCACCAATGCCACAAAAAATGTCTGGTTACAATATGCCCGACAACACTGGCATTGGCGCAGTAAAAGCTCCTTTCTGGCAACTCGAACTTTCAGCTCATTTTTGTTCAGGTATCATCGGATTGAGCTCCTTGAAACAACCACACCATGTTTTTCCAGAGGAGCCTGTATTTCACCTGAGATTACCTGTGGGTTTTTCTTTTTAACCCGAACAATTCTTCTGGTAGTTGTGGCTGCAATCTTTCTTGGTCTACCTGACATTGTCTTGGTATCAAGAGATCCCTGAATTTTCCACTTCTTAGGTGATTGAACAGTACTGACTGGCACATTCAAGGCTCTGGATATCTTTTTATATCTATTTCTATCCTTAAAAGGTTCCATTACCGTGTTACACAGGTCTTTTGACAGTTCTTGTCTACTCCTAATGGCTCAGTATCTAGCCTGCTCAGTGTATCCACGTGAGAGCTAACAAACCCATTGACTATTTATACACAGACACTAACTGCAATATAAAAAGTCACAGATGTGGGAAATAAACCTCTAATTGACATTTTAACCTGTGTGTGTCACCTTGTGTTTCTGTACCCAGACCAAACATTCCAGTGTATGTACATTTTTGATCAGGGCCATTTGGGTGATTTTATGGCTTCATGTGATCACTATCTTTAAATTAAAGCATGATCAGTCATCTGGCATGATCAGTCATATTTTCAATATCAATGCCAAAATTTCACAATTTCTACCAGGGTATGCCAACTTCTGAGTACAACTGTAGCTGCTTTTATAATACTTTGGGGTGGGACTGCAATCTCTTGTCAAAGGAATCTCTGCAGGCTCTGAGAACTGGAGCAGACAATTGTCCTATATTTTCACAGACTTTGATTTAGGGACATTCAAAAATAAGAATTTGTTAAGTAAGCCTCTGGTAAAGTATCCTGAAACTCTAACCATCAATGAATAATTTAAATATTTTCTGCAGATTTAATACCTAATTGAGGTAGTATTTCACAAGTTTAAAACTGTTCCTGCTTGTAGAAATTGCCACATGAGAGCAATATTCCTGGAATGTTTCTATGGTTTGTGTATTTTGATATTTTGTTACCAAAGAAAAACAGATGTTCTGCTTGTGCATTCTAATGCCAAGAAACAAGAAATGACAGCTTAATGGACTACAGCAGTACCCATATGTTATTTATTTAAGCACACGAAATTACCTCTAATACAACACATTACAGGTAAATGTACAAGTAAAATGATCTTTTAGGGTTAATATGAGA
>CATNWA010001976.1:0-62938 GCA_951230385.1 Staurois parvus | reverse complement strand
ATGTCGGCCCAGTCTTGGTCATCTCCTGTTTTGCCCGCAGTCTTGGTCATCCCTGTACTTTCCGCAGTTTTTGGTATCTCTGTATTGTCCAGTCTTGGTCATCCCCTGTAGGTGTCCCAAGTCTCTGGTCATCCCCTGTATTTGTCCGCAGTCTCGGGTCTTTCCCCTGTACCTTGGTCCGCAGTTCTGGCATCCCCTGTACTTGTCGCAGTCTCTGGTCATCTCCGTAAATGCCCCGCAGTCTGGTCATCCCTGTATTGTCCGCAGTTTTTTCTTCTCCGTATTTGTCGCAGTCTCTGGTCATTTCGTATTGCCCGCGTTTTGGGATCTCCTGACTATATCCGCAGTCTCTGGTCATTCTCCTGTACTATATCCGCAGTCTCTGGTCATCTCCTGTACTATTCTGCAGTCTCTGGTCATCTCCCTGTACTGTGTCTGCAGTCTCTGGTCATCTCCTGACTGTGTCTGCAGTCTCTGGTCATCTCCATGTACTGTGTCCCGCAGTCTCTGGTCAACTCCTATAACTGTTGTCCCGCAGTCCTCTGGTCATCTCCAGAAGTACCGTGTCTGCAGTCTGAATACTGGTCATCTCCTGTAAGATGTCATGCAGTCTCATGGTCATCCTCCTTTGTACTGTGATCCAGCGAGTCTCTGGTCAATCTTATATGTATTGTGTCTGCAGTCTCTGGTTCATCTCCCTGTGACTAAGTCGCGAGTATTCTGGATCGAATACTTCCTGCACTATATCCGCAGTCTCTCAGGTTCAATCTCCTGCACTGTGTCCGCAGTCTGATGAAGTCATCTCCTTGACTGTGTCTGCATGTCTCTGCAGTCTCTCAGGTCACTCATGTCTGCAGTCTCTGGTCATAACGCCTGAAGTATGTCCGCCAGTCTCTTGGTCATCTCCTGTACTGTGTCCGCAGTCTCCTGGTCATCCACCCCCCCCTTGCAGTACCTGGTTTTTGGGGGGTCGGGGTCCGCAGTCCTCTGGAATCATCTTCCTGCACTATGTCTGCAGTCTCTGGTCCATCTCCTGTACTGTGTCTGCAGTCTTCTGGTCCCCTTATCTCCGCAATGTACTGTTAGTCCGCAGTCTCTGGTCACCTCCTGTACTGTGTCCGCAGTCTCTGGTCATCTCCTGTATTATGTCCGCAGTCTCCTGGTCATCTCCTGCACTATGTCCGCAGTCTCTGGTCATTCTCTCTGTATTATTGTCTGCAGTCTCTGGTCATCTATCCTGTACTGTGTCCGCTGTCTCTGGTCACCTCCTGTACTATGTCCGCAGTCTCTGGTCAATCTCCTGCACTGTGTCCGCGGTCAGTCTCCTGGTCATCTCCTGTACTATGTCCGCAGTCTCCGGTCATCTCCTGTACTGTGTCTGCAGTCTCCGGTCATCTACACTGTACTGTTGTCTGCAGTCTCTGGTCATCTCCTGTACTGTGTCCGCAGTCTCTGGTCATCTCCTGTACTATGTCCGCAGTCTCTCACCAACTCCTGAAGTGGAGTCTCTAATAGGAAGGGTGGAACCTAAAGAGAAAGGGGGTGGGACAAATGTAGATGGGGGGGGGCAAATGTAGATGGGGGGACCTGATTTTAGTCTTTCCTAGGGCAGCAGAAAACCTCAGAATCCACCGCTGTACATGGGACAGAAGAACAGAAATTGGCAATCTTGCTGCAACTCATCGGGGGTCTGAGGAGCAGGTTAGTGTCGGGCACAGAGGGGGCCATTGTAAATATCCTACTGGGCCACTAAATGTCCCCAATAGCCGTCTAGTCAGGGGGGCTCAGGAATTGTCCGGCCAGTAGAGGGCACCATAGGTAGTTCTTGATGTGTTGGCAGTAATCTGCCTGGACCTCCGGGTCGGGTGGTGGACTGTACCAGTGCAACATGCAGGCAGTTTCTTGAGCTCTCCCTTAGGTGGGAAGAGTTGGGAACGGGTGTGAGGACTTGGCCTGGATCGGGACTACTCACCTCCCCTGTCATTGGTTGTTGGACTCTGGGACTCCCCCTCTTGTAACGGGTTTCCTCCTCTCATGCCACCTCTCTGACCTGTGACTGGACAGTTTGTACCTTAGGATGAGGGTACCACATGCATGAGGTAGGAAACATATGACAATGCCCTAAATAGTGGAGCGAGGAGCAACACCCCTATAAGAAAGGTAGGTAGTAAAGGCCTTCACTCGTCTAGAGGGTCCCTGAACACACCCAAGGTAAAAAAGCCAAGTCCCCTCTCCCCGTCCATGAGCTGCAAATGAATTCACTTGTATAAGTTTCAGGTCTTGCCCTTTTTGCCACATATGTATGGCCTGTGCTGCACCACCAAGGCAGGTTCCCAGTCTCCACTTTTTGCCCAGAAGACCACGCCTGCCCTCCACTAGCATGTGCGCGGTAATGCCTCTGTTTCGCTGGACCACTCTGTCAGCGTCAGGGTCCACATGACCACAGACACATGGTGTGGCAAGTATGGGCAGGAACACGGTTTTTCAGCTGGTAGGCCTGGGGGCAGGAGCCACACTGGGCCATAGACTCTGAAGGTTCTTCAAGCTTGGCCAGGCTGAGAGGTGGCCGACACCATGCCAGCATGTGCTAGGCCAGGTTGGTTGGCCACCAACTTGCTGGCTGCCTTCGGCAGTGAGAGCTCACACACGTACCTTGGCTGACACATCTTCTGAATGTGGTGGTTTGAGGGTTCCTGGTTAGGTTCCCTGGCCTTCAGGATGTCCTTCAGCAGGCCAGAAGAATGTGCAGCTACTTTAGCTCAGTCAGAGCCACTAAGTGTCCTCCTGGCTGCTTGCCAACCGCTTGCAGTGCAATACCCGCGTTGAAACTTCCACCCCAAGTCAGTTAACCCACCCACCAAAACCACTCACCCCACGGCCATACTGCAGCGACTGCATCAGCAGCACCGGACCATCATCACAACAGTGGTTCCTGATTCAGGACACACGCGTTATCTTGTCAACGTTTGAAGATGGTGACCAGAGTGGTAGGCCATGATAGGACAAAGACAGACGAGGAACTTGTCCCTACTTTGACCACTCGGAGAATGCTTGCCAAACCCAGGAAACCAGTTCCCTTAAATAGACTCTGCCCTGACCCAAGATGGCCGTGAAGGTTATGGGGGCACCAAGGTCCAATCAGGCAGCTGTTCACCCGTAGACTGCATGACGTTATAGGAGAACCGAGTTCCCCAAAGCTTCCATCCCCTTCTGCACTGCTGTGCAGTGAGAAGTCCAGACTGCCCCTCCTATACAGTGGTGATGGAAAGTTTGGGCACCCCAGCTAAAAATGTGTATTAATGTGCAAAAAGTGTAGCCAAGGAAAGATGGAAAAAAATCTCCAAAAGGCATCAAATTACAGATTAGACATTCTTATAATATGTCAACAAAAGTTAGATTTTATTTCCATCATTTACACTTTCAAAATAACAGAAAACAAAAAATGGCGTCTGCAAAAGTTTGGGCCCCCTGCAGAGTTAATATCTTGTACTGCCCCCTTTGGCAAGTATCACTGGCTTGTAAACGCTTTTTGTAGCCAGCCAAGAGTCTTTCAGTTCTTGTTTGAGGTATCTTTGCCCATTCTTCCTTACAAAAGTCTTCCAGTTCTTTGAGATTTCTGGGCTGTCTGTCAGCACGGCTCTTTTAAGGTCTATCCATAGATTTTCAATGATGTTGCACAGGTCAGGAGATTGTGAAGGCCCATGGCAAAACCTTCAGTTTACACCCTCTTGATGTAATCCCCGTGGACCGTGGATTTCCAGGTGTGTTTAGGATCATTATCCATTTGTAGAAGCCATCCTCTCTTTAACTTCAGCTGCTTTTTCACAGATGGCATCAAGTCACCATCCAAAATTTGCTGAAATTTTATTGAATCCATTTTTCCTTCTACTCGTGAGATGTTCCCTGTGCCACTGGCTGCAACACAACCCCAAAGCATGATTGATCCAACCCATGCTTCACAGTTGGACAGAGGTTCTTTTCATTCAATTCTGTGCCCCTTCTTCTCCAAACGATTTACCTTTGCTCATTCCGGCCAAAAAGTTTCAATTTTAACCTCATCGGTCCACAGAAACTTGTTTCCAAAAATGCATCAGGCTTGTCTTATGATGTTCATTTGCAAAGTGATCAAACGATTGATTTTTGTGTGAGGACGTAGAAGAGGTTTTCTTCTGATGACTCTTCCATGAAGACCATATTTGTACAAGTATCTCTTTATAGTGGAATAGTGACCACAAACTCCAGTGTCTCCAGATCTTTCTGGAGGGATCGTGCACGTCAAATGTGGGTTTTGAATTGTTTTTTCTCACAATCCTGCGAGCTGTTTGTCTGATATTTTTCTTGGTCTTCCAGATCTTGCTTTAACTTCCACTGTTCCTGATGACTGCCATTTCTTAATGACATTCCGAACAGAGGATATTGACATCTGAAAACGCTTTGCTATCTTCTTATAGCCTTCTCCAGCTTTGTGAGCTGTCAAACTATTTTCAGTTTCAGTTTTGTTGGGGCTAGACAATCTGCTTAGAAGAACCCATGGTGCTGATTGTTGGGGCAAGGTCAGATGAGTCGGGGCATTTAAAACCTTTGAGATTGACATCACCTGGTCTTCCTCCAGACGATGATTGAGAACAAATCCCCATGACACTGGCAGGTCTCAGCTTGGCAAAGGGGGCAGTGCAGTGCGTGCTTTAAATTCTGCAGGGGCCCAAACTTTTGCAGACGCCATTTTTTTGTTTTCTGTTATTTTGAAAGTGTAAATGATGGAAATGAAATCTAACTTTTTTGTTGACATATTATAAGAATGTCTAATCTGTAATTTGATGCCTTTTGGAGATTTTTCCATCTTTCCTTGGCTTCTTTATGCACATTAATACACATTTTTA
The DNA here is from genome assembly GCA_951230385.1 of Staurois parvus. Classification (NCBI taxonomy): domain Eukaryota; kingdom Metazoa; phylum Chordata; class Amphibia; order Anura; family Ranidae; genus Staurois; species Staurois parvus. The sequence goes on along the minus strand of CATNWA010001976.1, from coordinate 58,058 downwards.
GCTGGGGTGCCCAAACTTTCCATCCCCACTGTACACCTAGCATCTCAAATTCCCCAACTGCCATCCACCCTGTGTACTGATGTCCACCAACCAGCATGGACCTTCCTTTATTCCCAGGTCTCCCTTCCCCATCAGATGGGGGACAGGTGGATGGGCCAATGAAAGTGAGCGGGGCAGGCTCCAGTGTGAGAGGTGTGAAGGACATTTGATGCTGGGGGCAGAAGCACCTGGTGCCGTCTAGGGTGGGTAGTAGGGTGGTGCCTGAGAAGTTGTAGGCAGTGACAGGTCCTCTTTATGGAGGGACCTGGTGTCTATAAGACCCCAGATCCATCCTCTGCCCTAAAAAGCATTCAAATCCCAGCAAGACCGAGTACCCAGAAGTGGCGTCAGGTCATCACTTCCAGTTTATTATTTAATGGAGCCGAACAAAGCTGATCCGGTCTTCACTCGGCTCCATCACCAGCCTGGAAGGAAGATGGAGACTCCCAGTGGGACAGGAGCTCCCATTGAAGTCATGGAGAAGGCTGCGGGGGAGGGGCGTTATAGCAATCCAGCAGCTAGTCAGTCCACTAAATCTGATTACTATTCCAAGAAAGCCGACGGTGGGCTCTAAGAACCAGTCCCGGGGGATTCCTCCCGGGCACCACCCCCCTACAACCCCCTGAAGACCCGGGATGTTACCATGAGTAACATGACTGGTCGGCAAGTGGACACAAAACTATTTATTTGTCTACATTTCCATTTTCTTGAGAATTATTCCTGAGAAGTAATTTTCCACATCAGCAGCAAAGAAGAGGAAATGGATTTCCAGAGAAGAAACGAAAAATCAGCAAGAAAACAATGACCCTATGGTCATCCTCGGATCTACAATCATCTCCCCCTTTCATTATCCTTCCACTGACATCAACGATAGAGCACTATTCCTTCCACTGACACCAATGATGGGATACTATTCCTCCCACTGACACCAATGATGGCGGCACTATTCCTCCCACTGACACCAATGATGGGGCAATATTCCTCCCACTGACACCAATGATGGGGCACTATTCCTCCCACTGACACCAATGATGGGGGACACTATTCCTCCCACTGGCTGACACCAATGATGGGGCACTATTCCCCCCACTGACACCAATGATGGGGCACTATTCCTCCCACTGACACCAATGATGGGGCACTATTCCATCCTCACTGACACCAATGATGGGGCACATATTCCTCCCACTGACACCAATGATGGGGCACTATTCCTCCCACTGACACCAATGATGGGGCGCTTATTCCTCCCACTGACACCAATGATGGGGCGCTATTCCGCCCACTGACACCAATGATGGGGCGCTATTCCTCCCACTGACACCAATGATGGGGCACTATTCCTCCCACTGACACCAATGATGGGGCACTATTCCTCCCACTGACACCAATGATGGGGCACTATTCCTCCCACTGACACCAATGATGGGCACTATTCCTCCCACTGACACCAATGATGGGGGCACTATTCCCCCCACTGACACCAATGATGGGGCACTATTCCTCCCACTGACACACCAATGATGGGGCACTATTCCTCCCACTGACACCAATGATGGGGCACTATTCCTCCCACTGACACCAATGATGGGGCACTATTCCTCCCACTGACACCAATGATGGGGTCACTATTCCTCCCACTGACACCAATGATGGGGCACTATTCCTCCCACTGACACCAATGATGGGGCACTATTCCTCCCACTGACACCAATGATGGGGCACTATTCCTCCCACTGACACCAATGATGGGGGCACTATTCCTCCCACTGACACCAATGATGGGGCACTATTCCCCCCACTGACACCAATGATGGGGGCACTATTCCTCTCCCACTGACACAATGATGGGGCACTATTCCTCCCCCCACACTGACACCAATGATGGGGCACTATTCCTCCCACTGACACCAATGATGGGGCTATTCCCCCCACTGACACCAATGATGGGGCACTATTCCTCCCACTGACACCAATGATGGGGCACTATTCCTCCCACTGACACCAATGATGGGGCACTATTCCTCCCACTGACACCAATGATGGGGCACTATTCCTCCCACTGACACCAATGATGGGGCACTATTCCTCCCACTGACACCAATGATGGGGCACTATTCCTCCCACTGACACCAATGATGGGGCAACTATTCCTCCCACTGACACCAATGATGGGGCACTATTCCTCCCACTGACACCAATGATGGGGCACTATTCCTCCCACTGACACCAATGATGGGGCACTATTCCTCCCACTGACACCAATGATGGGGCACTATTCCTCCCACTGACACCAATGATGGGGCACTATTCCTCCCACTGACACCAATGATGGGGCACTATTCCTCCCACTGACACCAATGATGGGGCACTATTCCTCCCACTGACACCAATGATGGGGCACTATTCCTCCCACTGACACCAATGATGGGGCACTATTCCCCCCACTGACACCAATGATGGGGCACTATTCCTCCCACTGACACCAATGATGGGGCACTATTCCTCCCACTGACACCAATGATGGGGCACTATTCCTCCACTGACACCAATGATGGGGCACTATTCCTCCCACTGACACCAAATGATGGGGCACTATTCCTCCCACTGACACCAATGATGGGGCACTATTCCTCCCACTGACACCAATGATGGGGCACTATTCCTCCCCACTGACACCAATGATGGGGCACTATTCCTCCCACTGACACCAATGATGGGGCACTATTCCTCCCACTGACACCAATGATGGGGCACTATTCCTCCCACTGACACCAATGATGGGGCACTATTCCTCCCACTGACACCAATGATGGGGCACTATTCCTCCCACTGACACCAATGATGGGGCACTATTCCTCCCACTGACACCAATGATGGGGGCACTATTCCTCCCACTGACACCAATGATGGGGCACTATTCCTCCCACTGACACCAATGATGGGGCACTATTCCTCCCACTGACACCAACGATGGGGGCACTATTGATCCCACTGGGGCAATGATGGGGCACTATTCCTCCCACTGACACCAATGATGGGGCACTATTCCTCCCACTGACACCAATGATGGGGCACTATTCCTCCCACTGACACCAATGATGGGGCACTATTCCTCCCACTGACACCAATGATGGGGCACTATTCCTCCCACTGACACCAATGATGGGGCACTATTCCTCCCACTGACACCAATGATGGGGGCACTATTCCTCCCACTGACACACCAATGATGGGGCACTATTCCTCCCACTGACACCAAATGATGGGGCACTATTCCTCCCACTGACACCAAATGATGGGCACTATTCCTCCCACTGACACCAATGATGGGGCACTATTCCTCCCCCCATGACACCAATGATGGGGCACTATTCCTCCCACTGACACCAATGATGGGGCACTATTCCTCCCACTGACACCAATGATGGGGCACTATTCCTCCCACTGACACCAATGATGGGGCACTATTCCTCCCCCACTGACACCAATGATGGGGCACTATTCCTCCCACTGACACCAATGATGGGGCACTATTCCTCCCACTGACACCAATGATGGGGCACTATTCCTCCCACTGACACCAATGATGGGGCACTATTCCTCCCACTGACACCAATGATGGGGCACTATTCCTCCCACTGACACCAATGATGGGGCACTATTCCTCCCACTGACACCAATGATGGGGCACTATTATTCCTCCCACTGACACCAATGATGGGGCACTATTCCTCCCCACTGACACCAATGATGGGGCACTATTCCTCCCACTGACACCAATGATGGGGCACTATTCCTCCCTGACACCAAATGATGGGGCACTATTCCTCCCAATGATGACACTATTCCTCCCACTGACACCAATGATGGGCACTATTCCTCCCACTGACACCAATGATGGGGCACTATTCCTCCCACTGACACCAATGATGGGGCACTATTCCTCCCCACTGACACCAATGATGGGGCACTATTCCTCCCACTGACACACCATGATGGGGCACTATTCCTCCCACTGACACCAATGATGGGGCACTATTCCTCCCACTGACACCAATGATGGGGCACTATTCCTCCCACTGACACCAATGATGGGGCACTATTCCTCCCACTGACACCAATGATGGGGCACTATTCCTCCCACTGACACCAATGATGGGGCACTATTCCTCCCACTGACACCAATGATGGGGCACTATTCCTCCCACTGACACCAATGATGGGGCACTATTCCTCCCACTGACACCAATGATGGGGCACTATTCCTCCCACTGACACCAATGATGGGGCACTATTCCTCCCACTGACACACCAATGATGGGGCACTATTCCTCCCACTGACACCAATGATGGGGCACTATTCCTCCCACTGACACCAATGATGGGGCACTATTCCTCCCCACTGACACCAATGATGGGGCACTATTCCTCCCACTGACACACCAAATGATGGGGCACTATTCCTCCCACTGACACACCAATGATGGGGCACTATTCTTCCCACCTCCACTGACTATTCCCCAATGATGGGGCCAATGACTGGGGCACTATTCCTCCCACTGACACCAATGATGGGGCACTATTCCTCCCCACTGACACCAATGATGGGGCACTATTCCTCCCACTGACACCAATGATGGGGCACTATTCCTCCCACTGACACCCAATGATGGGGCACTATTCCTCCCACTGACACCAATGATGGGGCACTATTCCTCCCACTGACACCAATGATGGGGCACTATTTCCTTCCCACTGACACCAATGATGGGGCACTATTCCTCCCACTGACACCAATGATGGGGCACTATTCCTCCCACTGACACCAATGATGGGGCACTATTCCTCCCACTGACACCAATGATGGGGCACTATTCCTCCCACTGACACCAATGATGGGGCACTATTCCTCCCACTGACACCAATGATGGGGCACTATTCCTCCCACTGACACCAATGATGGGGCACTATTCCTCCCACTGACACCAATGATGGGGCACTATTCCTCCCACTGACACCAATGATGGGGCACTATTCCTCCCACTGACACCAATGATGGGGCACTATTTCCTCCCACTGACACCAATGATGGGGCACTATTCCTCCCACTGACACCAATGATGGGGCACTATTCCTCCCACTGACACCAATGATGGGGCACTATTCCTCCCACTGACACCAATGATGGGGCACTATTCCTCCTCCCACTGACACCAATGATGGGGCACTATTCCCCCCACTGACACCAATGATGGGGCACTATTCCTCCCACTGACACCAATGATGGGGCACTATTCCTCCCACTGACACCAATGATGGGGCACTATTCCTCCCCACTGACACCAATGATGGGGCACTATTCTCCCACTGACACCAATGATGGGGCACTATTCCCCCCCACTGACACCAATGATGGGGCACTATTCCTCCCACTGACACCAATGATGGGGCACTATTCCTCCCACTGACACCAATGATGGGGCACTATTCCTCCCACTGACACCAATGATGGGGCACTATTCCTCCCACTGACACCAATGATGGGGCACTATTCCCTCCCACTGACACCAATGATGGGGCACTATTCCTCCCACTGACACCAATGATGGGGCACTATTCCTCCCACTGACACACCAATGATGGGGCACTATTCCTCCCACTGACACCAATGATGGGGCACTATTCCTCCCACTGACACCAATGATGGGGCACTATTCCTCCCACTGACACCAATGATGGGGCACTATTCCTCCCACTGACACCAATGATGGGGCACTATTCCTCCCACTGACACCAATGATGGGGCACTATTCCTCCCACTGACACCAATGATGGGGCACTATTCCTCCCACTGACACCAATGATGGGGCACTATTCCTCCCACTGACACCAATGATGGGGCACTATTCCTCCCACTGACACCAATGATGGGGGGCACTATTCCTTCCCACTGACACCAATGATGGGGCATTATTCCTCCACTGACACCAATGATGGGGCACTATTCCTCCCACTGACACCAATGATGGGGCACTATTCCTCCCCACTGACACCAATGATGGGGCACTATTCCTCCCACTGACACCAATGATGGGGCACTATTCCTCCCACTGACACCAATGATGGGGCACTATTCCTCCCACTGACACCAATGATGGGGCACTATTCCTCTCACTGACAGATCTTTCACATGGGCCCCCTGATTTGATGATACGCCCCTGCCCCCACCCGTTACAGCCCCAACCTTCACATCACAGTCCCTCCCTTTTACATCCTGGTCCTTTGTCCCCCCTTTCACCCTTTGTCCCTGGCAGAAGCGGTCAGTGGGAGATCTTTTCCCCCTCCCTGCCGGCGCACAGAGCGACAATGCTAATGCGCACGGAGTGATCAGGGTGAGCCCAGGCACGCCCAGCACACCGCCTGCACCCGCCCATGAAGTCGGGTCATTTTACCAATGGCTGAGATGCCACATAACCTGTAAATGTAGTGCGATCGTCTAATGCTGTGATGTCAGAGACACCGCCATCTCTGGATTCACCAACCAATAACAGACAGAGGTTCTGCAATTAGAAGTTGGACGGAACCAGCAGGTCTGGGGACCACAACTGACACCTATATATGAAATTCTCCCATCCTTCTAGATATAAATTGTCACCTCACTGAGTGTCACGTACACTATACTGCCCCAAGTATTGGGCCCCGGCCTTCCCACCCACATGATCTTTAATGGCCCCCCAGTCTTAGTACGTAGGGTTCAATATTGAGTTGGCCCCGCCCTTTCCACGTACATGACCTTTAATGGCCTCCCAATCTTAGTACGTAGGGTTCAATATTGAGTTGGCCCCGCCCTTTCCACACACATGACCTTTAATGACCCCCCCCCAGTCTTAGTCCGTAGGGTTCAATATTGAGTTGGCCCACCCTTCCCACACACATGACCTTTAATGGCCCCCCAGTCTTAGTCCGTAGGGTTCAGTATTGAGTTGGCCCCCGCCCTTTCCACACACATGACCTTTAATGGCCCCCCAGTCTTAGTCCGTAGGGTTCAATATTGAGTTGGCCCCGCCCTTTCCACGCACATGACCTTTAATGGCCTCCCAGTCTTAGTCCGTAGGGTTCAATATTGAGTTGGCCCCGCCCTTTCCACACACACATGACCTTTAATGGCCTCCCAGTCTTAGTCCGTAGGGTTCAATATTGAGTTGGCCCCGCCCTTTCCACACACATGACCTTAAATGACCCCCCACTCCTAGTCCGTAGGGTTCAATATTGAGTTGGCCCACCCCTTCCCACACACATGACCTTTAATGGCCCCCCAGTCTTAGTCCGTAGGGTTCAGTATTGAGTTGGCCCCGCCCTTTCCACACACATGACCTTTAATGGCCCCCACCAGTCTTAGTCCGTAGGGTTCAATATTGAGTTGGCCCCGCCCTTTCCCACGCACATGACCTTTAATGGCCTCCCAGTCTTAGTCCGTAGGGTTCAATATTGAGTTGGCCCCGCCCTTTCCACACACATGGCCTTTAATGCCCCCCAGTCTTAGTCCGTAGGGTTCAATATTGAGTTGGCCCCGCCCTTTCCACACACATAACCTTTAATGCCCCCCAGTCTTAGTCCGTAGGGTTCAATATTGAGTTGGCCCCGCCCTTTCCACACACATGACCTTTAATGGCCCCCCAGTCTTAGTCCGTAGGGTTCAATATTGAGTTGGCCCCGCCCTTTCCCCCCCCGCACATGAGCTTTAATGGCCCCCCAGTCTTAGTCCGTAGGGTTCAATATTGAGTTGGCCCCGCCCTTCCCACACACATGATCTTTAATGGCCTCCCAGTCTTAGCCCGTAGGGTTCAATATTGAGTTGGCCCCGCCCTTTCCACACACATGACCTTTAATGGCCCCCCAGTCTTAGTCCGTAGGGTTCAATATTGAGTTGGCCCCGCCCTTTCCACACACATGACCTTTAATGGCCCCCCAGTCTCAGTCTGTAGGGTTCAATATTGAGTTGGCCCCGCCCTTCCCACACACATGACCTTTAATGGCCCCCCAGTCTCAGTCTGTAGGGTTCAATATTGAGTTGGCCCCGCCCTTCCCACACACATGACCTTTAATGGCCCCCCCAGTCTTAGTCCGTAGGATTCAATATTGAGTTGGCCCCGCCCTTTCCACACACATGACCTTTAATGGCCCCCCAGTCTTAGTCCGTAGGGTTCAATATTGAGTTGGCCCCCCCCTTTGCAGCTATAACAGCTTCAACTCTTCTGGGAAGGCCCCCCACGCCACAGGTTTAGGAGGGTGTCTATGGGAAGGTTGGACCATTCTTCCAGAAGCACATTTGTCAGGTCAGGCACTGATGATGTCGGGGGAGGAGGCCTGGCTCGCAGTCTCCGCCCTAATTCATCCCAAAGGTGTTCTATGGGGTTGAGGTCAGGACTCTGTGCAGGACAGTCAAGTTCCTCCACCCCAAACTGGCTCCTCCATGTCTTTATGGACCTTGCTTTGTGCACTTCTCCCATCCCCCCTCTTGGGCTCATTGATGCCCGGCGGGAGAAACACCCAACTATGAGCGATTATACCCACTTCTCCCATCCCCCCACTTGGGCTCATTGATGCCCGGCGGGAGAAACACCCAACCATGAGCGATTATACCCACTTCTCCCATCCCCCCCCACTTGGGCTCATTGATACCCGGCGGGAGGAACACCCAACCATGAGAGATTATACCCGCTTCTCCCATCCCCCCCTCTTGGGCTCATTGATGCCCGGCGGGAGGAACACCCAACCATGAGAGATTATACCCGCTTCTCCCATCCCCCCTCTTGGGCTCATTGATACCCGGCGGGGAGAAACACCCAACCAGGAGAGATTATACCCGCTTCTCCCATCCCCCCACTTGGGCTCATTGATGCCCGGCGGGAGGAACACCCAACCATGAGAGATTATACCCGCTTCTCCCATCCCCCCTCTTGGGCTCATTGATGGCCGGTGGGAGAAACCCCCAACTATGAGAGATTATACCCGCTTCTCCCATCCCCCTCTTGGGCTCATTGATGCCCAGCGGGAGAAACCCCCAACTATGAGCGATTATACCCGCTCTCCCATCCCCCCTCTCTTGGGCTCATTGATGCCCGGCGGGAGAAACACCCAACTATGAGCGATTATACCCGCTTCTCCCATCCCCCCTCTTGGGCTCATTGATGGCCGGCAGGAGAAACACCCCAACCAGGAGAGATTATACCCGCTTCTCCCATCCCCCCACTTGGCTCATTGATGCCCGGCGGGAGGAACACCCAACCATGAGAGATTATACCCGCTTCTCCCATCCCCCCTCTTGGGCTCATTGATGGCCGGTGGGAGAAAACCCCCAACTATGAGCGATTATACCCGCTTCTCTCCCACCCCCCCTCTTGGGCTCATTGATGCCCGGCAGGAGAAACCCCCAACTATGAGAGATTATACCCACTTCTCCCATCCCCCCCTCTTGGGCTCATTGATGCCCGCGGGAGAAACCCCCAACTATGAGAGATTATACCCGCTTCTCCCATCCCCCCTCTTGGGCTCATTGATGCCCGGCGGGAGAAACCCCCCAACTATGAGAGATTATACCCACTTCTCCCATCCCCCCCTCTTGGGCTCATTGATGCCCGGTGGGAGGAACCCCCAACTATGAGCGATTATACCCGCTTCTCCCATCCCCCCTCTTGGGCTCATTGATGCCCGGTGGGAGGAACCCCCAACTATGAGCGATTATACCCACTTCTCCCATCCCCCCTCTTGGGCTCATTGATGCCCGGTGGGAGGAACCCCCCAACTATGAGCGATTATACCCGCTTCTCCCATCCCCCCTCTTGGGCTCATTGATGCCCGGTGGGAGGAACCCCCAACTATGAGCGATTATACCCGCTTCTCCCATCCCCACCAATTGTATTCCAGGATAGACCATGTTTGCTCCAGGGGCGGACTGACCATTCGGGAACTCAGGCACTGCCCAAGGGCCCGGGGTCAGTAGGGGGCCCCATGAGATGCCCCTGGTACCTTTTTCATAGGATTTTTTGAGTTTGGGCAAGGACACAGGGGCCCCATGATCCCCTATTGCCCGGGGGCCCCATGAGTTGTCAGCCCGCCCCTGGTTTGCTCCTCCCTCCATTCGGGATACAGCTCGGTCTGATCATACGATCGGTTCCATAACATTTAATAAATGCTCCCTGCGAGGACCGTCCTTTGCACTGAAGTCGAGCGGCACGTAGTAGAATATTTCCGATGCAACATGACTGACGCGGTGACCCCAGATATTTTGTGGGCGACGCACAAAGCGACTCTACGGGGTAAATGAACACTAACAGCTCCGCAGATTAAACGGGAACGCAGGGTCCATATTAGTGATGGGCAGAAGCCCCCCCGTGCTCGCTGGAGATCGAACATTCCAACCTTCACGAAAGTTCAACCGCCAGCATCAAACTCAATGCAAGTCTATGGGACTCGAACTTGTACATTCAAAGGTGCCCATTTGGAAGGCTTCTAGGGCAAGGTATTGGCCATAAAAGGGGAATGGGGACTCGGGGACCGCCCTGAGGGACAGGAATCAGTGAAATATTTATTTTCAAAAAGTACCGTTTTAAAAGGGCAGTCATTTTTCACTGCTTAAAGTAAAAAAAAAAAACATTCCTTTAAATATCATGCCTGGGGGGGGGGGGTCCCCTTAAATCCCTTCCAAAGTTGCACATCTGTACACTGTATTGAACCTGCTGCAGCACGACTGACCGCGTAGGGGCCCCCCCTCCCGCTTAATCCTTACCAGACCCTTAGATCTGGTAGGAAGGATAGGAGGGGCCCCACAGTTTACATTTATTTTTAACATGCATGGGGTTCCCCCTAACAGCCATACCAGGCCAGATAGGATTTGAAGGGGAACCTCACCTCCCACAAATGGGGGAAAACAGTGTAGGGTCCCCCCTAAATTCCTTTCAGACCCTTGATCCAAGCACAGACCTGGCAGGCCAGTAAAGGGGGGGGGGACTAATGAGTGCCCCCCTCCCTGCGTCTTACCAGGCCACGTACCCTCAGCGTTGGGACAGTGTCCCCCATACCAATGTAGACAAGGACCTCTTCCCCACAAGCCTGGCCTGGTGATTGTGGCCCCCTGCTGGTCACTCTTGGCTGAGGCTGTATGTATTCAGCTTGGGGTCTCTCCCCCCTCCCAGACCACTATGTTCCAGACCTCACTAGAATCCAAGAGAACGTAGGCGAACCTGCAGCTACAGAACCCAGAACAACCAGCAAGAACCAAACCCGGATCCACCGATCCCACTGAGAAATGGATCTACAACTATAGCGCCCACCTAGGCGGGAGCCCCGTATAGAAATACCAGGAATAATACATTCATAGAAAACAATGAAATACTAAAAGACAAGACAATGTGAAGGTAGAATAGGGAAGGATGTTGGCTCATCTGTGGGCTTGGATCCCGCAGCCGGCCCAGTCCCAGGAAGAGGGAGGGGGGAGGGAACAGGGGTAAATAAGAAGTGCAATCAGCACGGTGAAGCAGACGGAGGGCGGGGGGTCCCACATTGTACAACGTCTTTGCTGTAGTGAGGATCGGGCTGCGGGTCGGTTATGAGGACTCTGCTGATCTTGGGGTGGTCTCGTTGTCGTTGGGCTGCTGGTGACCCCATCTAACGGTGAGCGGAGGGTGTCCCAGGATGGAGGAGAGGTGAGTTTCCCCGGGGGGATTGTACGGTGTGAGGGCTCTACACACATCCAGGAACATTCCGTCCATCAGAAGACCTTCTATAGCAGCAGTGGTTCTCAACCTTTCTAGCGCTGCGACCCCTTAATACAGTTCCTCATGTTGTGGTGACCCCCAACCATAAAATTATTTTCGTTGCTTCTACTTCATAACTGTAATTTTGCAGTGGGAGGAATAGTGCCCCATCATTGGTGTCAGTGGGAGGAATAGTGCCCCATCATTGGTGTCAGTGGGAGGAATAGTGCCCCATCATTGGTGTCAGTGGGAGGAATAGTGCCCCGTCATTGGTATCAGTGGGAGGGAATAGTGCCCCGTCATTGGTGTCAGTGGGAGGAATAGTGCCCCGTCATTGGTGTCAGTGGGAGGAATAGTGCCCCGTCATTGGTGTCAGTGGGAGGAATAGTGCCCCGTCATTGGTGTCAGTGGGAGGAATAGTGCCCCGTCATTGGTGTCAGTGGGGAGGAATAGTGTCCCCCGTCATTGGTGTCAGTGGGAGGAATAGTGCCCCATCATTGGTGTCATTGGGAGGAATAGTGCCACGTCATTGGTGTCAGTGGGGGGAATAGTGCCCCATCATTGGTGTCAGTGGGGGAATAGTGCCCCATCATTGGTGTCAGTGGGGGGAATAGTGCCCCCATCATTGGTGTCAGTGGGAGGAATAGTGCCCCGTCATTGGTGTCAGTGGGAGGAAAGTGCCCCATCATTGGTGTCATTGGGAGGAATAGTGCCCCATCATTGGTGTCAGTGGGAGGAATAGTGCCCCGTCATTGGTGTCAGTGGGAGGAATAGTGCCCCGTCATTGGTGTCAGTGGGAGGAATAGTGCCCCGTCGTCATTGGTGTCAGTGGGAGGAATAGTGCCCCGTCATTGGTGTCAGTGGGAGGAATAGTGCCCCATCATTGGTGTCAGTGGGAGGAATAGTGTCCCATCATTGGGTGTCAGTGGGAGGAATAGTGCCCCATCATTGGTGTCATTGGGAGGAATAGTGCCCCATCGTCATTGGTGTCAGTGGGGGAATAGTGCCCCATCATTGGTGTCAGTGGGGGGAATAGTGCCCCATCATTGGTGTCAGTGGGAGGAATAGTGCCCCATCATTGGTGTCATTGGAGGAATAGTGCCACGTCATTGGTGTCAGTGGGGGGAATAGTGCCCCATCATTGGTGTCAGTGGGGGGAATAGTGCCCCATCATTGGTGTCAGTGGGGGGGAATAGTGCCCCATCATTGGTGTCATTGGGAGGAATAGTGCCCCATCATTGGTGTCAGTGGGAGGAATAGTGCCCCATCATTGGTGTCAGTGGGAGGAGGAATAGTGCCCCATCATTGGTGTCAGTGGGAGGAATAGTGCCCCGTCATTGGTGTCAGTGGGGGGAATAGTGCCCCATCATTGGTGTCAGTGGGAGGAATAGTGCCCCGTCATTGGTGTCAGTGGGAGGAATAGTGCCCCCAGTCATTGGTGTCAGTGGGAGGAATAGTGCCCCATCATTGGTGTCAGTGGGGAGGAATAGTGTCCCATCATTGGTGTCAGTGGGAGGAATAGTGCCCCATCATTGGTGTCAGTGGGAGGAATAGTGCCCCCACGTCATTGGTGTCAGTGTGGGGGAATAGTGCCCCATCATTGGTGTCAGTGGGGGAATAGTGCCCCATCATTGGTGTCAGTGGGGAGGAATAGTGCCCCATCATTGGTGTCAGTGGGAGGAATAGTGCCCCATCATTGGTGTCAGTGGGAGGAATAGTGTCCCCATCATTGGTGTCAGTGGGAGGAATAGTGCCCCATCATTGGTGTCAGTGGGAGGAATAGTGCCACGTCATTGGTGTCAGTGGGGGAATAGTGTGCCCTTCATTGGTGTCAGTGGGGGGAATAGTGCCCCATCATTGGTGTCAGTGGGAGGAATAGTGCCCCATCATTGGTGTCAGTGGGGGGAATAGTGCCCCATCATTGGTGTCAGTGGGGGGAATAGTGTGCCCCATCATTGGTGTCAGTGGGGGAATAGTGCCCCATCATTGGTGTCAGTGGGAGGAATAGTGCCCCATCATTGGTGTCAGTGGGAGGAATAGTGCCCCATCATTGGTGTCAGTGGGAGGAATAGTGCCCCATCATTGGTGTCAGTGGGGAGGAATAGTGCCCCATCATTGGTGTCAGTGGGAGGAATAGTGCCCCATCATTGGTGTCAGTGGGAGGAATAGTGCCCCATCATTGTGTCAGTGGGAGGAATAGTGCCCCATCATTGGTGTCAGTGGGAGGAATAGTGCCCCATCATTGGTGTCAGTGGGAGGAATAGTGCCCCATCATTGGTGTCAGTGGGAGGAATAGTGCCCCATCATTGGTGTCAGTGGGAGGAATAGTGCCCCGTCATTGGTGTCAGTGGGAGGAATAGTGCCCCGTCATTGGTGTCAGTGGGAGGAATAGTGCCCCGTCATCGGTGTCAGTGGGAGGAATAGTGCCCCATCATTGGTATCAGTGGGAGGAATAGTGCCCCATCATTGGTGTCAGTGGGAGGGAATAGTGCCCCATCCCATTTGGTGTCAGTGGGAGGAATAGTGCCCCATCATTGGTGTCAGTGGGAGGAATAGTGCCCCATCATTGGTGTCAGTGGGAGCAGGAATAGTGCCCCATCATTGGTGTCAGTGGGGGGAGGAATAGTGCCCCATCATTGGTGTCAGTGGGGGGAATAGTGCCCCATCATTGGTGTCAGTGGGAGGAATAGTGCCCCATTGGTGTATCAGTGGGAGGAATAGTGCCCCATCATTGGTGTCAGTGGGAGGAATAGTGCCCCATCATTGGTATCAGTGGGAGGAATAGTGCCCATCATTGGTGTCAGTGGGAGGAATAGTGCCCCGTCATTGGTATCAGTGGGAGGAATAGTGCCCCGTCATTGGTGTCAGTGTGGAGGAATAGTGCCCCCCATCATTGGTGTCAGTGGGAGGAATAGTGCCCCATCATTGGTGTCAGTGGGAGGGAATAGTGCCTCCATCATTGGTGTGTGTGGGAGGAATAGTGCCCCATCATTGGTGTCAGTGGGAGGAATAGTGCCCCATCATTGGTGTCAGTGGGAGGAATAGTGCCCCATCATTGGTGTCAGTGGGAGGAATAGTGCCCCATCATAGGTGTCAGTGGGGGGAATAGTGCCCCATCATTGGTGTCAGTGGGGGGGATAGTGCCCCATCATAGGTGTCAGTGGGGGAATAGTGCCCCATCATAGGTGTCAGTGGGAGGAATAGTGCCCCATCATTGGTATCAGTGGGAGGAATAGTGCCCCATCATTGGTGTCAGTGGGAGGAATAGTGCCCCGTCATTGGGTGTCAGTGGGGGGAATAGTGCCCCATCATTGGTGTCAGTGGGAGGAATATGTGGGAGGGGAGGGAATAGTGCCCCCTCATTGGTGTCAGTGGGAGGAATAGTGCCCCCCCCCGTCATTGGTGTCAGTGGGAGGAATCGTGCCCCGTCATTGGTGTCAGTGGGAGGAATAGTGCCCCATCATTGGTGTCAGTGGGAGGAATAGTGCCCCATCATTGGTGTCAGTGGGAGGAATAGTGCCCCATCATTGGTGTCAGTGGGAGGAATAGTGCCCCATCATTGCTGTCAGGTGTCAGTGGGAGGAATAGTGCCCCATCATTGGTGTCAGTGGGAGGAGGAATAGTGCCCCATCATTGGTGTCAGTGGGAGGAATAGTGCCCCATCATTGGTGTCAGTGGGAGGGGAATAGTGCCCCATCATGGTGTCAGTGGGGAGGAAATAGTGCCCCATCATTGGTGTCAGTGGGAGGAATCCCCATCATTGGTGTCAGTGGGAGGAATAGTGCCCCATCATTGGTGTCAGTGGGAGGAATAGTGCCGCCCCATCATTGGTGTCAGTGGGGGGAGGAATAGTGCCCCATCATTGGTGTCAGTGGGGGAAATAGTGCCCCATCATTGGTGTCAGTGGGGGGAATAGTGCCCCATCATAGGTGTCAGTGGGGGAATAGTGCCCCATCATAGGTGTCAGTGGGAGGAATAGTGCCCCATCATTGGTGTCAGTGGGAGGAATAGTGCCCCATCATTGGTGTCAGTGGGAGGAATAGTGCCCCATCATTGGTGTCAGTGGGAGGAATAGTGCCCCATCATTGGTGTCAGTGGGGGGAATAGTGCCCCATCATTGGTGTCAGTGGGAGGAATAGTGCCCCCGTCATTGGTGTCAGTGGGAGGAATAGTGCCCCATCATTGGTGTCAGTGGGAGGAATAGTGCCCCATCATTGGTGTCAGTGGGGGAGGGAATAGTGCCCCATCATTGGTGTCAGTGGGGGGAGGAATAGTGCCCCATCATTGGTGTCAGTCATAAGGGAATAGTGCCCCATCATCAGTGTGTCAGTGGAGGAATAGTGCCCCATCATTGGTGTCAGTGGGAGGAATAGTGCCCCATCATTGGTGTCAGTGGGAGGAATAGTGCCCCATCATTGGTGTCAGTGGGAGGAATAGTGCCCCATCATTGGTGTCAGTGGGAGGAATAGTGCCCCATCATTGGTGTCAGTGGGAGGAATAGTGCCCCTTCATTGGTGTCAGTGGGAGGAATAGTGCCTCATCATTGGTGTCAGTGGGGGAAGAATAGTGCCCCATCATCGGTGTCAGTGGGAGGAATAGTGCCCCATCATTGGTGTCAGTCAGTGGGAGGAATAGTGCCCCATCATTGGTCAGTGGGAGGAATAGTGCCCCATCATTGGTGTCAGTGGGAGGAAATAGTGCCCCATCATAGGTGTCAGTGGGGGGAATAGTGCCCCATCATTGGTGTCAGTGGGGGGAATAGTGCCCCATCATTGTGTCAGTGGGAGGAATAGTGCCCCATCATTGGTGTCAGTGGGAGGAATAGTGCCCCATCATTGGTGTCAGTGGGAGGAATAGTGCCCCATCATTGGTGTCAGTGGGGGGAGGAATAGTGCCCCATCATTGGGTGTCAGTGGGGGGAATAGTGCCCCATCATTGGTGTCAGTGGGGGGAATAGTGCCCCATCATAGGTGTCAGTGGGGGGAAATAGTGCCCCATCATTGGTGTCAGTGGGGGGAGGAATAGTGCCCCATCCTTGGTGTCAGTGGGGGGAGGAATAGTGCCCCATCCTTGGTGTCAGTGGGGGGGGAATAGTGCCCCATCCTTGGTGTCAGTGGGGGGAGGGAATAGTGCCCCATCCTTGGTGTCAGTGTGGGGGAGGAATAGTGCCCCATCATTGGTGTCAGTGGGGGGAGGAATAGTGCCCCATCCTTGGTGTCAGTGGGGGGAGGAATTGTGCCCCATCGTTGGTGTCAGTGGGGGGAGGAATAGTGCCCCATCATCCTTGGTGTCAGTGGGGGAGGAATAGTGCCCCATCGTTGGTGTCATTTGGGGGAGGAATAGTGCCCCATCGTTGGTGTCAGTGGGGGAGGAATAGTGTCCCATCGTTGGTGTCAGTGGGAGGAATAGTGCCCCATCATTGGCATTAGTGACACCAATGATGGGGCACTATTCCCACTGACACCAATGATACTTACCTTGCAGACCCCTGCTCCAGCCTGGGTTCGCTCGCTCCCTCCCTCTCCCATGGTACCGACACTTACCTGTCAGATGTCTTCCTTCTCCGGCCGCTCTCCTCCTCTTCACTCGCTCGATCTTCACGGTGCCGCTCGGCTCCTCCTCTCCAAGCTCCACCTCCTTGTGATTGGCCGCCTGTGTGCCTCTCCTGAGCTACAGTGCCGGCGGCCAATCACAGGCGAGGATTGATCTCGAGGTGTGTCCAGATGACAGGGGCGGCATGTCATCCCGCCCTCACCTGGAGACGGCGGTGGCGGCGGCGGGGGCGAGGAGCTGGTGTCTCGGTTCCTAAGACCATCGGAAATATGTGTTTTTCCGATGGTCTTAGGCGACCCCTGTGGAAGCGTCGTTCGACCGCCCAAAGGGGTCGCGACCCCCAGGTTGAGAACCGCTGTTCTATAGACACAGCTGTCCAACCAGACATGTCCATACACATCAATTCCTACATATCACCGAGCAATGTCCGCAGACGTATACCGAGGACGATGTATGGATACGTATCTGTCCTGTATATATACGATGTCTGCAGACGTATACCGAGGACGATGTATGGATACGTATCTGTCCCATATATATACGATGTCTGCAGACGTATACCGAGGACGATGTATGGATACGTATCTGTCCCATATATATACGATGTCTGCAGACGTATACCGAGGATGATGTATGGATACGTATCTGTCCCGTATATATACCATGTCTGCAGACGTATACCGAGGACGATGTATGGATACGTATCTGTCCCGTATATATACGATGTCGCAGACGTTATACCGAGGACGATGTATGGATACGTATCTGTCCTGTATATATATACCATGTCTGCAGACGTATACCGAGGACGATGTATGGATACGTATCTGTCCTGTATATATATACCATGTCTGCAGACGTATACCGAGGACGATGTATGGATACGTATCTGTCCCGTATATATACGATGTCTGCAGACGTATACCGAGGACGATGTATGGATACGTATCCGTCCCGTATATATATACGATGTCCGCAGACGTAATACCGAGGACGATGTATGGATACGTATCTGTCCCGTATATATACGATGTCTGCAGACGTATACCGAGGACGATGTATGGATACGTATCTGTCCCATATATATACGATGTCTGCAGACGTATACCGAGGACGATGTATGGATACGTATCTGTCCCATATATATACGATGTCCTGCAGACGTATACCGAGGACGATGTATGGATATGTATCTGTCCCGTATATATACGATGTCTGCAGACGTATACCGAGGACGATGTATGGATACGTATCCGTCCCGTATATATACGATGTCTGCAGACGTATACCGAGGACGGTGTATGGATACGTATCCGTCCCGTATATATAATAACAATGTTGTATTTCTTATGATCATCAGCTCCATCTAGTGGCCAAAATGGGTTATTTTCCAGATTGAGGCATTTCAGGAAATACAACATTATGGCCACTAGAGGGAGCTGACGTGTGATATTGTTCTCTAGCAGATCCTCTTATGTGTATTCATTTCCTGTCTCTTGTGGGTGTCATCCGGCTTCTTCTGACGTATGAAGCTGATTTTTCTTGCTGTTAAAATCCATCCACGCTAATAGAATGTGTCCCGTGTGTCTGGACTGCGGCGTCATGTACCCCTCCCCTCCCCCCCCATACAGTATATTCAGTTCTACTACACGTCCGGTGCTGAATGTCTGATTCCCGGGACAGCACTCAGGCCACAGCGGGTGACCCGCACTCCAGCCCCTCCATTCAGTAAATATCTTGGATTATTTTCAGTGAAGGCAAGGTGTTCTGTGATTGGAGGCGGGGAGATTGTGATGTTCTTTCCAACCCTTCTCCAATCACAGGGTGCCTTACATTCGTTGAACGTAACACAAGTTGCTTAGTGAATGGAGGGACTGGAGTGCCAGGGACCCGCTGTGGTCAGCAGAGTACTCTCACCAGAAGCAGAATGCTCAGTACCGGACCGGACAATGGGATGGACCCAGAAGCTTTAGGTGTTTGGACCTCCCCCACCCCACCCGGGGTAATATTTTCATGAAGTTGGGGGAAGTTGCCTTTGCCATACAGATTGATTGTAACATTTCTTCCAGTGGAGGGATTCAACGATGTTGGGAGATTGAAGGGTTAATTGTGAATGGAAGGGGGAGGGGCTTTTTTGTATATAAAGTTGCCCAGATGACAGCATGTTTGTATTAAGACCATGACAACCACAAGCACCGCCCCCGAGGAAGTGGTATTGTGACGGAATGCGTTGAGTACGGACGCTTTGTGATGCCATCATGGTAATGTCGGTAAACCACGCCCCCAATGTCCGGAGGTCAGGTGTATGTCTGGTATCTATGGTTACAGCAGATTCTGATTGTTCCAATCGTATTGTATCATTTGTGATGTAGTTGGATGGATTGGATGCTTTTCGTGTATATTTAGATGGAGAACGATGGGAGCGGCGGGCTATACACCTCCAGCTGAGCACCAAAACCTACAGATCAGCAATGAGCGGGATCTACCAAGACTGGAGCAGCTATGCAGAGCAACCAATCAGCTTCTAGCTTCAGATTGTTCAGTTAAGCTTTGAAAATGAAAGATAGAAGCTGATTGGTTGCCGTGCACAGCTGCCCTAGTCTTTGTAGATTCCCGTCATTGTGTCCATTGGAGGCGCGTTCTTGGGCCAGACTGGAGGTGGGGTTTTGACAGCTGGCCATTACTCCTTATGACCCCTCCCCCTGCCATCCATGCGTGTGCGGTGATCACCGTGCCGCAAATTGATGGAAATATCATTCTGTTCAAGGTAATGATAGATATACACCATATTGCCCCAAGTATTGGGGCCCGGCCTTTCCACACACATGACCTTTAATGGCCCCCCAGTCTTAGTCCGTAGGGTTCAATATTGAGTTGGCCCCGCCCTTTCCACACACATGACCTGTAATGGCCCCCCCCAGTCTTAGTCCGTAGGGTTCAATATTGAGTTGGCCCCGCCCTTTCCACGCACATGACCTTTAATGGCCTCCCAGTCTTAGTCCGTAGGGTTCAATATTGAGTTGGCCCCGCCCTTTCCACGCACATGAACTTTATTGGCCCCCCAGTCTTAGTCCGTAGGGTTCAATATTGAGTTGGCCCCGCCCTTTCCACACACATGACCTGTAATGGCCCCCCCAGTCTTCCGTAGGGTTTCAATATAGTTGGTTCAATATTGAGTTGCCCCGCCCTTTCCACGCACATGACCTTTAATGGCCTCCCAGTCTTAGTCCGTAGGGTTCAATATTGAGTTGGCCCCGCCCTTTCCACGCACATGACCTTTAATGGCCCCCCAGTCTTAGTCCGTAGGGTTCAATATTGAGTTGGCCCCGCCCTTTCCACACACATGACCTGTAATGGCCCCCCCCAGTCTTAGTCCGTAGGGTTCAATATTGAGTTGGGCCCCGCCCTCTGCAGCTATAACAGCTTCAACTCTTCTGGGAAGGCCCCCCACAAGGTTTAGGAGGGTGTCTATGGAAGGTTGGACCATTCTTCCAGAAGCACATTTGTCAGGTCAGGCACTGATGTCGGGGGAGGGGGCCTGGCTCGCAGTCTCCGCTCTAATTCATCCCAAAGGTGTTCTATGGGGTTGAGGTCAGGACTCTGTGCAGGACAGTCAAGTTCCTCCACCCCAAACTGGCTCCTCCATGTCTTTATGGACCTTGCTTTGTGCACTGGGGGGCAGTCATGTTGGAACAGGAAGGGGCCATCCCCAAACTCCTCCCACAAAGTTGGGAGTATGAAATTGTCCAAAATATAGCCTTAAGAGTTCCCTTCACTAGAACTAGGGGGCCAAGCCCAACCCCTGAAGAACAACCCTCCACCATAATCCCTCCTCCACCAAACTTTAAACGTGGCACAATGCAGTCAGGCAAGTACCGTTCTCCTGGCCACCACCAAACCCAGACATGTCCATCTGTTGGCCAGAGAAGCGTGATTGGTCCCTCCAGAGAACACGTCTCCCCTGCTCTAGAGTCCAGTGGCGGCATGCTCACCACAGCATCTGAGCTTTGCATTGCCTTGGTGAGTTGGCAGGCTCTAGAGTCCATGGCAGCGTGCTTTACACCACGGCATCCGACGCTTTGCATTGCACTTGGTGATGGAAGGCTTGGATGCAGCTGCTCGGCCATGGAAACCCCATTCCATGAAGCTCTCTACGCACTGTTGTTGGGCTCATCTGAAGGCCACACCAAGTTTGGAGGTCTTTAGCTATTGACTCTGCAGACAGTTGGTGACTTCTGCGCACTGTGCGCTTCAGCATGCGCTGACCCCCGCCCTGTCATGTGACGTGGCCTACCACTTGGTGGCTGAGTGGCTGTTGTTCCCAGTGGCTTCCACTTTGTTATAATCCCACTAACAGTTGAGCGTGGAAATATTTAGTAGCCAGGAAATGTCACGGATGGACTTATTGCCCAGGTGGCCACCTATCACGGGACCACGCTTGGAGCCACTGAGCTCCTGAGAGCGACCCATTCTTTCACCAATGTTTGTAGAAGCCGTCTGCATGCCTAGGGGCTTGATTGTATACACCTGTGTCCATGGAGGGGATTAGAGCACCTGAATCACATGATATGGAGGGGATTGGAGCACCTGAATTACATGATATGGAGGGGATTGGAGCACCTGAATTACATGATATGGAGGGGATTGGAACACCTGAGTCACATGATATGGAGGGGATTGGAACACCTGAATCACATGATTGGGAGGGGATTGGAACACCTGAATCACATGATTGGGAGGGGATTGGAACACCTGAATCACATGATATGGAGGGGATTGGAACACCTGAATCACATGAGATGGAGGGGATTGGAACACCTGAATCACATGATATAGAGGGGAGTGGAACACCTGAATCACATGATATGGAGGGGATTGGAACACCTGAATCACATGATACGGAGGGGATTGGAACACCTGAATCACATGATTGGGAGGGGATTGGAACACCTGAATCACATGATTGGGAGGGGATTGGAACACCTGAATCACATGATTGGAGGGGATTGGAGCACCTGAATCACATGATTGGGAGGGGATTGGAACACCTGAATCACATGATATGGAGGGGATTGGAAAACCTGAATCACATGATATGGAGGGGATTGGAACACCTGAATCACATGATTGGGAGGGGATTGGAATGCCTGAATCACATGATATGGAGGGGATTGGAACACCTGAATCACATGATATGGAGGGCGGGGCCAATACTTTTGACAAATATAGTGTATATATAAGGAGGGGGAGGGGTTGGAGGACACGCTCTGTTATTTTTCCTGTAAAAGTGATGATTCTCACTGTAGAAGAATAGCCGGTCCCGTCCTTTCCATATCTCCGCTGAATTATAAATCTTTGTTTGATTCTGTAGAAGAAGTCGATGGACTCCAGAGATCTGATGGCCCCAGCAGGACCCAGTGAGAGCCGCATAAGGGAAACCCGGGATAATCTCCCGTGCTGCCGATGGCCAATAAGGAAACCTTGCAGGGTACGGTATTGGAGATGACACTTTGGGGTTTATTTATAAAAGAATCTCCAGAACTATCAGTCTGGTGGTCCGGCATGTACATTCGTTCTGTACGAGAATCCAGCGACTGAGGATGGGGGAACCCATGAATGTTGATGGTCCCAGGTTGATTGTGATCTCTTTGGGACGAATGTTCTTATGAATATAAAATATAGAAATGAGCGCTAAGAGAGTATGAATGGTCAGTGCTGATAGCAACGTATTACAGGAGGGTGGACATAATAATCCCATAGACTGGTGAGGATGAGGATGATAATGATAATCCCATAGACTGATGATGGTGATGATCCCATGGACAGTGTGATGATGATGATCCCATGGACTGGTGATGGTGATGATCCCATAGACTGGTGATGATGATCCCATAGACTGGGTGATGATGATCATCCCATGGACTGGTGATGATGATCCCATGGACTGGTGATGGTGATGATCCCATGGAGTGGTGATGATGGTTGGTAGTGATGAGTCCTTGGTGGGAACACAGGTTCACACAGAACATTACTTGTCCAGGCCTTCATCTGAACGCCCAATCTTTTCCCACTTTGGCGGGACCCGGCTGTCATGTATTCCGCCATCACTGTACTGTATATGGCAGCTTCCTTCCTGTCAATGCTGGTGAAGGGAGCAGCAGAAGCTGGCAGGGTCAGGTACAGTGCCTGTCGGATGGGCTCTGTACACAGTGTCCGAGGATGGCTCCATTCACACACATGAACGGGTGAACTGGCCCCCAGAGGGCTGTCTCTGAGGTCATGTGTCTACACGGCACTCCAGAAACAGACGTCCACCACTCCGCCCATTTATTCATACTGTGGGGGCAGTAAGGGGGTAAAGCTACGACCAGAAGAAACCCCCCCGATTCTGCCCCATTCTCACAACCAACTCGCCCAGAACGAATGTACATGAGACTTTGCTGGACGAATAGCTGTACATCTTCTATAAATAGAGGCGTCATGTCTCCTGTCTGTGGGGTCATCTGCCGCCATCTTCTGACACGCCGGTCACTGGACTAATCCCACTCTTCTCTTCTCTCCTCTCCTCTCCTCTCTTCTCTTCTCTTCTCTCCTCTCCTCTCCTCTCCTCTTCTTCTCTCCTCTCCTCTCCTTCCTCTCCTCTCTTCTCTTCTCTCCTCTCCTCTCCTCTCCTCTCTTCTCTCGGTCTCTTCTCTTCTCTTCTCTCCTCTCCTCTTCTTCTCCTCTCCTCTCTTCTCTTCTCTTCCTCTCTTCTCCTCTCCTCTCTCTCTCTTCTCTCCTCTCTCTTCTCTTCTCTCCTCTCTCTCTCCTCTCCTCCTCTCTTCTCTTCTCTTCTCTTCTCTTCTCTTCTCTTCTCTTCTCTCTCTCTCTCTCTCTCCTCTCTCTCTTCTCTCCTCTCTTCTCTCCTCTCCTCTTCTTCTCTTCTCTTCTCTCCTCTCCTCTCTTCTCCTCTCCTCTCTTCTCTCCTCTCTTCTCTTCTCTTCTCTTCCCATCCCTTCTCTTCTCTTCTGGTCTCATCTCGTCTCTTCTCTCCTCTCTTCTCTTCTCTCCTCTTCTCTCTTCTCTTCTCTCCTCTTCTCGTCTCTTCTCTTCCCTCCCCTCCCCCCTTCCCCTTCCCTTCCCTCCTCTCCTCTCTCTTCTCTCTCTCTCCGCAGAAATGTGCGGGTGCAGGATCATTTGACTTGCCACCTGACCAATTGTATCGCCACTGATGGACAGGTAATCCGGGTTCTATGTGTGATATTCCCGGGGATGGGAGGGGGGGCATCCAGAAATTCTGCCCCTCCCCCTCGGAGTGATATTTCATTGTCTAGTAGAATGATCCCTTCATACATCCCTACCTACTACTTACTGTACAACCCAGGGCTGGGGGGGGGAGGGGCTGTATCCCCGGTCAGGAGATTCCCCTTCACTTCCTGTCCCGCGGTCACAACAGGAAGTCCGAGGATCCAGGGAACATGCGGGGGGCCTGAGGGCACCAAACTGTGCAGAGACGGGGCCACACCGTACATTTCACTAACATTGATGGCTGATACAAACATCATCAGAGTCCCCCTATATATGTCCCCCTTACATCAGAGCCTCCATCAGAGTCCCCCTATATATGTCCCCCTTACATCAGAGCCTCCATCAGAGTCCCCCTATATATGTCCCCCTTACATCAGAGCCTCCATCAGAGTCCCCCTATATATGTCCCCCTTACATCAGAGTCCTCTCCTGGGTTCCCACGTTGGATTAGGCCGCCCATTCATTGGTGGTGAAAGCGTGAAAACCCAGGCGGGGCCCCAATGCTGGAGAAATCTGCTGCTGTGTTGTGATGAGCAATCAGGGCCGGGACAAGGGGGGGGGGGGGGGGGGGGGCAGAAGGGGGAGGTGCCCCAGGCGCAGGGAGGCAAGGGGGCTGAGAATGGACGCAGAGTGGTACCCCCATTCTATGACATGTATGTACAGTGGGGGAGGGGGGCTGAGAATGGACGCAGAGTGGTACCCCCATTCTATGACATGTATGTACAGCGGGGGAGGGGGGGCTGAGAATGGACACAGAGTGGTACCCCCATTCTATGACATGTATGCACAGCGGGGGAGGGGGGCAGAGAATGGACGCAGAGTGGTACCCCCATTCTATGACATGTATGCACAGTGGGGGAGGGGGCAGAGAATGGACGCAGAGTGGTACCCCATTCTATGACATGTATGCACAGTGGGGGAGGGGGCAGAGAATGGACGCAGAGTGGTACCCACATTCTATGACATGTATGCACAGTGGGGGAGGGGGCAGAGAATGGACGCAGAGTGGTACCCACATTCTATGACATGTATGCACAGTGGGGGAGGGGGGCAGAGAATGGACGCAGAGTGGTACCCCCATTCTATGACATGTATGTACAGTGGGGGGGAGGGGGGCTGAGAATGGACACAGAGTGGTACCCCCATTCTATGACATGTATGTACAGCGGGGGAGGGGGCAGAGAATGGACGCAGAGTGGTACCCACATTCTATGACATGTATGTACAGTGGGGGAGGGGGGCTGAGAATGGACGCAGAGTGGTACCCCCATTCTATGACATGTATGCACAGTGGGGGAGGGGGGCAGAGAATGGACGCAGAGTGGTACCCCCATTCTATGACATGTATGTACAGCGGGGGAGGGGGGGCTGAGAATGGACACAGAGTGGGTACCCCCATTCTATGACATGTATGTACAGTGGGGGAGGGGGCAGAGAATGGACGCAGAGTGGTACCCACATTCTATGACATGTATGTACAGTGGGGGAGGGGGGCTGAGAATGGACGCAGAGTGGTACCCCCATTCTATGACATGTATGCACAGTGGGGGGGGGGGGGCAGAGAATGGACACAGAGTGGTACCCACATTCTATGACATGTATGCACAGTGGGGGGGAGGGGGCAGAGAATGGACGCAGAGTGGTACCCACATTCTATGACATGTATGTACAGTGGGGGAGGGGGCAGAGAATGGACACAGAGTGGTACCCCCATTCTATGACATGTATGTACAGTGGGGGAGGGGGCAGAGAATGGACGCAGAGTGGTACCCCATACCCCCATTCTATGACATGTATGTACAGCGGGGGAGGGGGGTCTGAGAATGGACGCAGAGTGGTACCCCCATTCTATGACATGTATGCACAGTGGGGGAGGGGGCAGAGAATGGACGCAGAGCGGTACCCACATTCTATGACATGTATGCACAGTGGGGGAGGGGGGCTGAGAATGGACACAGAGTGGTACCCCCATTCTATGACATGTATGTACAGTGGGGGAGGGGGCAGAGAATGGACGCAGAGTGGTACCCACATTCTATGACATGTATGCACAGTGGGGGAGGTGGCAGAGAATGGACGCAGAGTGGTACCCCATTCTGACATGTATGCACAGTGGGGGAGGGGGCAGAGAATGGACGCAGAGTGGTACCCCCATTCTATGACATGTATGTACAGCGGGGGAGGGGGGCTGAGAATGGACGCAGAGTGGTACCCCCATTCTATGACATGTAGATGCACAGTGGGGGGGAGGGGGAGAGAATGGACGCAGAGTGGTACCCCCATTCTATGACATGTATGCACAGTGGGGGGAGGGGCAGAGAATGGACGCAGAGTGGTACCCCCATTCTATGACATGTATACACAGTGGGGGAGGGGGCAGAGAATGGACGCAGAGTGGTACCCCCATTCTATGACATGCATGCACAGTGGGGGAGGGGGGCGCAGTTCTGGATTCCTCGCCCTGGGAGCTGGACAACCCCGGGAACAATGGTGGGGGCGTGGCGCACTGTAGGCGCACATTCATGGCAATACACCACAATGGACAATGGATGGCGCCACCCAGCAGCTGTCTGAGAGCTTTTCTGGTGTCTCCGCCGGGGAGGATTTTACAGGTAAAAACAGAAATCAAATCGCTGAGAAAACTTCCAGGACGATGGTGGGGGGGGAGGGGCCGGAAGGGGCCAGTGACAGGTGTAGCAAAACTTGCTCATCAGAGTTGGACGCGGAGTTCCCCTTTTTTATTAGAAGTATTCCTCAATCCTTTATTCCCTACCCCCTCCCTTCCTGAGAGGCACAGGGACAGATGGTGGGCTGGTTATGGGTCAACTGCAGGTTAAGGCAAAAGAAGTTCAAAACATTTTTTAACGAGTTGCAGACTTTGGGCGTGCTACACAGGCCCCAGGAAATGTCATCATTGTACACAGGACATGTGTAGCACATCCAGTCTCTCTGTCCTGCCGCTGGGACCCCTCTCCCAGTGTATTGTACACAGAACATGTGTAGCACATCCAGTCTCTCTGCCCTGCCACAGGGACCCCTCTACCAGTGTATTGTACACAGGACATGTGTAGCACATCCAGTCTCTCTGTCCTGCCGCTGGGACCCCTCTCCCAGTGTATTGTACACAGGACATGTGTAGCACATCCAGTCTCTCTGTCCTGCTGCTGGGACCCCTCTCCCAGTGTATTGTACACAGGACATGTGTAACACATCCAGTCTCTCTGCCCTGCCACAGGGACCCCTCTCCCAGTATACTGTACACAGGACATGTGTAGCACATCCAGTCTCTCTGTCCTGCTGCAGGGACCCCTCTCCCAGTATACTGTACACAGGACATGTGTAGTATATCCAGTCTCTGTCCTGCAGCAGGGACCCTTCTACCAGTATATACTGTACACAGGACATGTGTAGCACATCCAGTCTCTCTGAATAAGACCCCACATCTCTCCTCTATGCTGGAAAGCATCAGATTTAAAAAAAAAAAAAGTTGATCTAGTGCTTTCCAAAAAAAAAAATGGCCTTGTTTACACCAGTCTGGAAATGGAAGTGACGTCATGACGTTGCTCTGGTCCTCCTAGGTCATAGAGATGAGCCCATTTTTCCTTTGATCATCTCTATGACCAGCCACCGCAACACCGATGTGCCAGCTAAGCCCAAGAACCACTGGAAAGCAGTAGAAGGAAAGGGGGCGACCCCTCCCGTCACTTCTGTTAGTGATCCAGCGGCTATTCAGCGGCTCGGATCACTTTTAGGAGAAAGAGCAGCGGCTGCTGAAAAGTCTAATTGCAGGAATGTGGCATCCAGCTGCAGCCATAGACCCCGGAACTCCACTCCAATATCCTGACGTACATTTCCAGGTAGGCGGTCGGCAGGTACCCCTGTATACTCAGAGAAGGCGTGGCCAGCCGGTCTGACTCTGTGCTTATAAACAACACAGCACCAGACTGAGAATATACAAAGATGCAATGTTACCTATTGTTACTTTTGTATCTTTCTGTTCATTCATCTGCAGATCAATGGGCTGAACTTAGATCTGTAAAGGATGTCAGTAAAAGCAACCGGACAATTTTGTTTCTTTTTTTTTTTACAAAAACTGTTCCTGTGTTTATCCCTTATTAACCCTTAGTGACCCCAATCAGCCCGAATTAACTCCTTCGTCTCCTTCTCTCCTCAGCTATTGTTTTCCGGATGAGTTTTTTTTCCCCGTAAACCAGTAAACGTAACAAAACGCGCTGTTTCTGTGTTTGATGGGTGTCCGTTTACAAACAAACAGCGTTGCTGCATGAAAAGTGCGCATTTATTTCCGGGATTTCTTCTGTTTATAATGACCCTAAAATGACGATTCTGCTACAAAGCATCGCAAAGTGATTGACAGATGAAGGAAAGGGTTCCGGGTTTTATTTCTTCAACTTTGCGCTTTTTTAAATGTGAAACTTGTAAATATATAAAAAGACGTTTAAATATTATTAGTTAGTAGGATAGAGACGAACAAAAAAAGAGAGAAGAATCATCTGCAGATGAATAAACAGAAAGATACAAAATGAAACAATGTTACTTTGTACCTTTCTGTATTGGTGATAATTAGTGGCAGGCTGATTTTTCTTTGACTGGTTCAGCTGTCAGAACGTTCTGTGTACTGGGCAGTGTCGCCAGGGCCGGATCTAGGGGGGTGCTGGGGTCGGCTGTGCCCCCGAGATTTTAGCTGTGCCCCTCCCAAGTCTCTGAGAGCTCCTTATCCACTGATCCATGAGCCAGTCTGATGCAGAGAGCTGATGTAAGGGGGCACTCTGATGGGGACATCTGATGTAAGGGGGCACTCTGATGGGGATGCTGATGTAAGGGGGCACTCTGATGGGGACACCTGATGTAAGGGGGCACTCTGATGGGGATGCTGATGTAAGGGGGGCACTCTGATGGGGACAGCTGATGTAAAGGGACACAATGATGGGGACACCTGATGTAAGGGGGGCACTCTGATTGGGATCCTGATGTAAGGGGGCACTCTGATGGGACACCTGATGTAAGGGGGCACTCTGATGGGGATATATGATGGAAGGGAGAATCTTATTGGGAACCTGATGCACAGGGGGACTCTCTAATGGGGACATAGAAGGGGACTCTGATGGGGACCTGGATGTAGGGTGGGCTTGGATGGAGACCCAGATGTGAAGGGGGGCTCCTAAGATGGACTTTGATGTTAGGGGGGACCCTGATGAGGACATCTGATGTAAGGGGGACTCTGATGGGGACACCTGATGTAAGAGGGATCTCTGATGGAGACACCTGATGAACGGGGGCACTCTAAAGGGGACACCGGATGTAAGGGAACACTTTGATGGGGACACGTGATGTAAGGGGGATCTCTGATGGGGACATCTGAAGTAGATATCTGATGTAAGGGGGCACTCTGATGACACCTGATGTAAGGGGGCACTCTGATGGGGACACCTGATGTAAGGAGCACTCTGATGGGGACACCTGATGTAAGGGGGCACTCTGATGAGGACCTGGAAGTAAAGGTGGTTCTGATGGAGACATGGATGTGAAGGGGGGCTCCTAAGATGGACTCTAATGTAGACTGTGCTAGAGGAAATCTCGATCAGGACATTGATGTAACGGGGCACTCTGATGGGGACACTTGATGTAAGGGGGGACTCTAATGGGGACCTAGAAGTAAGGGGAGCTCTGATGGGGACCTGGATGTAGGGTGGGCTTGGATGGAGACCCAGATGTGAAGCAGGGCTCCTAAGATGGACTCTGCTGTAGACTGTGATGTTAGGAGGGACCTCAATGGGGACACCTGCCAGAAGAGGACCCCATCAAAGAGGCACTTTAATGGAAACACCTGATGTAAGAGGGCACTCTGATGGGGACATCTGATGTAAGGGGAATCTTTGATGGGGACACCTGATGCAAGAGGGCACTCTGATGGGGACACCTGATGTAAGGGGGATTTCTGCTGGGGACACCTGATGTAAGAGGGCGCTCTGATGGGGACATCTGATGTAAGGGGGACTTTGATGGAACGTTTTTTTTTTTTTTACTGCACCCCCAGATCAGATAGGGTAGATCCGGCCCTGAATGCCACTGTGATTAGTCAGAGCTGAATTGCTGAGTACTGGGATGGGGGGGTTCCTGGCCTCAGGGCAGAAGGACTGGACGTGCTACACATTCCCTGTGTACAATGATGACATATTTGTGGACGTGTGTAGCACGCCCAGAGTCTGCAGCTGGTTAAACAACAATACATGCGTTACCTTGTTATCTTCAGTAATGACGACCTCATCGCCGAATGAACAGGTTCATATCAGAAACGTACAAATCGCTCCGATCCCTGGAGGGTGAGAGGGGGAGGGGTTAAATATAATTGTGTAGGAGGAAGGGGGAGGAGCCAGGTGCAAAATTACTTCTATTGGTTGGAAGGTCCGCTATAAATAACCTCTTTCTTCTTCTTCCTTCCCTTCCAGGCATTTAAGCCGTGACTCCGCCCTCTCCAAGCCGCTTTGATCCTCTTATCGCTCTTCATAGGTCTGCACAGCTCTTCAGGGACCGACATCCGGAAACGACGCGCTGACTTGTATCGCTTTACTAACATTTCTTTTTTTGCCCAATAAAAATGTGTGATTGGTGAGCAGAGCGCGGCATTGGTTGTGTCTTCTATCTGCCCGGAGTTCAGGAGGTTATTGGGCAGGAAGGTGAAATGTTTCCATGCTGATGGTACAAAGAGAAGGAAATGATAGCACGGGGGACACCATGGAAGGAAGGTGACAGATCCTCACATGGGGGGAGGGGCATCTCCCGATATGGTGCAGGGACTATATGTAAGATGCATAAACCAAACATAAACTATTATAAACCAGTAATATTCATTACAAATCCATATTAAAACCAGAGAAACATTTCCCAGAGACGGCTTGGATGGATTTCCTCTCCAGTTGGTACAGACATGTTGGCGAGGTCCTCTATGCATGTTCTTCTACATGTTTCTCCTCGTGGCTTCTTCAGGAAGAACGCATACAGGATACCAACTAAAATACAATAATAGGTGTGAGATATAAAATACTGTTCACTACGGTAAGTACATCATATGCAAAGGTGAGAACCCCGCCCACAACCAGACCTCCACTCCACAAATGGTCCACCACAGAGAGGGGTCACCGAGATGGAAGGAACCTCACCAAAGAGCCGGCCAGGAGTGTGGGATAGCCCGGGGACCACCGCATAGGAGGAAAATCAGCAAGAAGAATCCTAGAAATATGAGTTCTATTCATTTTTAGTTTAGTTTTCTATAAGGGTGCAAATAAAAACGTCATATTCCCCCCTTATATGTTCCACACTTACAAAGATCATCAGATTACACAGGTCCACTGGGGGAGCCAGAATGTCACAGAGAGGAACAACCCCAATCTATACAAATGTCTAAAAAATATATATACACCATATTGCCCCAAGTATCAGGCCGCCGGCCTTTCCACACACATGACCTTTAATGGCCCCCCAGTCTTAGTCCGTAGAGTTCAATATTGAGTTGGCTCCACCCTTTCCACGCACATGACCTTTAATGGCCCCCCAGTCTTAGTCCGTAGGGTTCAATATTGAGTTGGCCCCGCCCTTTCCACACACATGACCTTTAATGGCCCCCCAGTCTTAGTCCGTAGGGTTCAATATTGAGTTGGCCCCGCCCTTTGCAGCTATAACAGCTTCACCTCTTCTGGGAAGGCCCCCCAAGGTTTAGGAGGGTGTCTATGGGAAGGTTGGACCATTCTTCCAGAAGCACATTTGTCAGGTCAGGCACTGATGTCGGGGGAGGAGGCCTGGCTCGCAGTCTCCGCTCTAATTCCTCCCAAAGGTGTTCTATGGGGTTGAGGTCAGGACTCTGTGCAGGACATCAAGTTCCTCCACCCCAAACTGGCTCCTCCATGTCTTTATGGACCTTGCTTTGTGCACTGGTGCGCAGTCATGATGGAACAGGAAGGGGCCATCCCCAAACTCCTCCCACAAAGTTGGGGGCCGAAATTGTCCAAAATGTCGCCTTAAGAGTTCCCTTCACTGGAACTAGGGGGCCAAGCCCAACCCCTGAATCCACCGATACTTTTGGCAATATAGTGTGTATATATATACACATACACAGGGGCGGACTGACCAGTTGGAAACTCGGGCACCGCCCGAGGGCCCTGGGTCAGTAGGGGACCCCATGAGATGCCCCTGGTACCTTTTTCATAGGCTTTTTTGATTTTGGGCAAGGACACAGGGGCCCCATGATCCCCTATTGCCCGGGGGGCCCCATGAGTTGTCAGTCCGCCCCTGCACATACACACACACACAAACACCCCACTTTACATTCCTTTACAATGGGGCAGCACAGTGGCTAAATGGTTAGCACTTCCGCCTGGCAGTACTCGGGTTGTTGGTTCTAATCTCAACCACGGCACCACCTTCCTGGAGTTTGCATGTTCTCCCTGTGCCTGCGTGGGTTTCCTCCGGGTACTCCGGTTTCCTCCCACACTCCAAAGACATGCTGGGAGGTGAATTGGCTCCTGTCTAAATTGTCCCTGGTATGTGTATGTATGAATGTGAGTTAGGACCTTAGATTGTACGCTCCTCGGGGGCGGGGACTGATGTGAATGTACAATATATATGTAAAGTGCTGCGTAAAGTGATGGTGCTATAGAAGTACCTGAAATAAATAAATAAAATAAATTCCCACCAAAGAGAACATCACTTACAGCTGTGCTGAAAAGTCTCCCTCCCCTGGCAGAAATAGTGAAATTTCGGCATTGATCATTGAAAATCTGACCGATCTGCCAAAAAACTTTTATTGAAAAGATGGCGATGATAGGACGCCATTTATGATCACATGGACCTTTTGGCTCCTTTTTGAATCCTAATGATAACAGGCATCCCCCAAACGGCCGGGATCAGAAGTCTCCACCACCTGGATCAGAAGTCTCCACAGGATCAGAAGTCTCCGCCCGCTGGTTCAGAAGTCTTCACCCCTGGATCAGAAGTCTTCGCCCACAGATCAGAAGTCTTCGCCCACAGATCAGAAGTCTTCGCCCACAGATCAGAAGTCTTCACCCCAGGATCAGAAGTCTCCACCCCCCAGATCAGAAGTCTCCGCCCCCAGATCAGGAGTCTCCACCCCCGAATCAGAAGTCTCTGCCCCGGATCAGAAGTCTCCGCACCCGGATAAGAAGTATCCACCCCCTGAATCAAAACTCTTCACCCCCCGGATCAGAAGTCTCCGCCCCCAGATCAGAAGTCCCCGCCCCCAGATCAAAAGTTTCCGCCCCCTGGAATGTCCAGCCTTGGTACAGGCACACAAGGGGACAGACACAGGGTACCATGGCCACTAAAGGGTAATTTCCCACATCTGTGGATTTTTACATTGCAATTAGTGTCAGTCAGGGGCGGACTGACCATTTGGGAACTCGGGTACTGCCCGAGGGCCTGGATCAGTAGGGGGCCCCATGAGATGCCCCTGGTACCTTTCATAGGCTTTTTTGGGTGTGGTTTGAGTGTGGGTGAGGACACAGGGACCCCATGATCCCCTATTGCCCGGGGGGGCCCATGGCTGGTCAGTCCGCCCCTGGTGTCAGTGTATAAATAGTCAGTGAGTTTGTTCGCTCTCACATGGATGCACTGAGCAGGCTAGATACTGAGCCATGGGGAGCAGAGAAGAACTTTCAAAAGACCTGCGTAACAAGGTAATGGGACTTTATAAAGATGGAAAAGGATATAAAAAGATGTCCAAAGCCTTGAATAGGCCAGTCAGTTCAATCACTTACTAGGAAGTAGAAAATTCGGGGATCTCTTGATACCAAGCCAAGGTCAGGTAGACCAAGAAAGATGGCGGCTACAACTGACAGAAGAATTGTTTGGGATACAAAGAAAAGCCCCCACAGGTGACCTCAGGAGGTATACAGGCTGCTCTGGAAAAAGACTATGTGGGTGTTTCAAGGAGCACAATATTATTATTATTATACAGGATTTATGGCGCCAACAGTCTGCGCAGCGCTGTACAATATAAGGGGGGCGGTACAATTACAATACATTTCAGTCCAGAAAGAATAGGAGGGCCCGGCCCGTGGAGCTTACAATTTAAAGGAAGGGGGAGTATGGGACGGGGGACAACAAGACGACACTTGAACAAAAATGAGCTGCATGGTTGAGTTGCCAGAAAGACGCCTTTACTGTTCCAATGCTGCAATAAAGCCCGGCTTCACCATGCCCGGCAACACCTTGACACTCCTCGCACCTTCTGGCACAATGTAATCTGGAGTGACGAGACCAAAATAGAACTTTATGGTCACAACCCTAAGCGTTATGTTTGGAGAGGGGTCAACAAGGCCTACAATGACAAAAATACCATCCCCACTGTGAAGCATGGTGGTGGCTCACTGATGTTTTGGGGGCTTGTGAGATCTAAAAGGCACGGGGAATCTTGTGAAAATTGATGACAAGATGAATGCAGCATGTTATCGGAAAATACTGGCAGACAATTTGCATTCTTCTGCTCATCGGATGCTCTTGGACTTGGTGAAGGTTCTGGAGTGACCATCACAGTCTTCTGACCTTCATATCATCGAGCCGGTCTGGGAAGATCTCCAACATGCGGTTCATGCAAGACCACCAAGAACTTTGCTCATGCAAAGTCATTGGTCGTTTTGGTCCTGGAGACAATTTGGGTTCTGCAGGAAAGCTGCTCATCACTGCCATCACAGTCTCCTGACCTTAATATCACCGAGCTGCTCTGGGGAGGTCACCAACATTCGGGTCATGCAGGACAACCAAAGACTTTGCACATGGTCCTGGAGGCAATTTGTGTTCTGTAGGAAAGCTGCTCATGGGACACTCTTGGTCTTTCCAGCACAACAATGACCCCAAGCATAAGGCCAAGCTGACCCTCCAGTGGTTAGAGCAGAAAAAGGTCTGGAGTTACCATCACAGTCTCCTGACCTCAATATCAACTCTGGGGAGATCTCAAACATGCAGTTCATGCAAGACCACCAAAGACTTTTCTCATGGAAAGTCATTGGTCGTTTTGGTCCTGTAGGCAATTTGTGTTCTGCAGGAAAGCTGCTCATGGGACACTCTTGGTCTTTCCTGCACAACAATGACCCCGAGCACAAGGCCAAGCTGACCCTCCAGTGGTTACAACAGAAAAATGTGAAGGTTCTGGAGTGGCCATCACAGTCTCCTGATCTTCATATCATCGAGCCGCTCTGGGAAGATCTCAAACGTGTGGTTCATGCAAGACCACCAAGGACTTTTCTCATGCAGTCATCGGTCTTTTTGGTACTGGAGACAATTTGTGTTCTGCAGGAAAGCTGCTCATGGGATGCTCTTAGTCTTTCAAGCACAACAATGACCCTAAGTACAAGGCCAAGCTGACCCTCCAGTGGTTAGAGTAGAAAAAGGTGAAGGTTCTGGAGTGGCCATCACAGTCTCCTGACCTTCATATCATCAAGCCGCTCTGGGGAGATCTCAAACGTGCGGTCCATGCAAGACCACCAAAAGAGTTTGCATGACCTGGAGTCATTTTGTCTGAGACTAATGGGCGGCTCAACCACCTACAGGAATTCGAGGGGTCTCATAGACAACTATTACAGAAGAAACGCTGTCATTGGTGCTGAAGGGGGCGACACACAGGACAAAGAACTAAGGGGGTGCAGACTATTGAACAGGGGGGGCATTTCATTGGTTTACTGGTTGCCATTATCTGGTTTCTGATTGGCCCATTCTGTTATCATCTCCATTTACAGAATAGGAATCCCGTCAGAAATACAAGGAATGGGTTCTGCCGGCTCACTCTCAGTCCATCCTGTATATTCCCGATTCTCCAGCGGGGGGCAGACCTTTCAGCACAACTATAAACAAGACAAATTTCACACAATCTTTACTTGTACACAAATGATTCATTTTGTATCTTTTTGTAGATTTAAAATGATTTATTTTCTTTAACCTATACATGTCTGACATCGGGGCGGGGCTACGTCTCAGATGCGTGGCTCCGCCTATGTCTGTTGAGCGCGGTCTGGTACCTGAACAACCTATTGCACTCTGTACATTTAAAGGGCATTTCCCCGGTGTGGATGCGTTGGTGGACGGCCATGTTGCACTGCTGGCTGAACCGTTTGCCACACTCGGGGCAGGCGTAAGGGCGTTCCCCGCTGTGAATTCTCTGGTGGATGGTCAGCTTGGAGCGTTTGATGAAGCTTTTGCCGCATTCGCCGCACACGTAAGGCTTCTCGTCGGTGTGGGTTTTGCGGAGCTCCGTCAGGCGGGACCATTGGATGAAGGCCTTCCCGCACTGTGAGCATTTGAAGGGGCGCTCCCCGGTGTGCGTGCGAAGGTGGATGACAAACTTGGATTTCTCCAAGAAAGTTTTGTCACACTCGCTGCAGCTATACTGCTTCTCTGGGGGCCACACAGCCGCCAGGTACTGACTCAAGGGGGACCATGGAAGATACGCATCTTCTAAGTCCTCTGTGACATCTGGATCATTCTCGGTATATGCTGTTCGAGTCGGTATAGGTTCCGTTCCACTCTCAGGTCCTTTGGTGGAATCCTCAGAGCAGGAGCTTGATGGTCCAGGTGTTCTTTTTTGAAGGTCTTCTCTTTTAAATTAGTGCAGTTTAGCAGGTTGTGATTTATGGGTTGTCCTCCTGGAAAGTTCATGATGGTTCTTTTGTTGTGGTGCTTGATAGGTCTTTTTGTATACCTCAGGGCTGTTCATTGGTTGGAGCTCAGGAGAAGTCTTCTTGCATAGGTCTGTGTCATTAGGTGGTTGGGATTCATGGCAAGTTTTCCTACAAATATTGGTTGTTTTCCTCTGTGTTCCATGCGTGTTCACCTCGGGTGGTTCATTATGGGGCTTCTTGCAAATGTCAGGTCCTTTCTTTGGCTTAGGCTCTCGAAATTTACTCTTCCGCAAGTAAAGGACATTCATTGGTTGCAGGGTCATGTTGGGATTTGCATATGTCCAGGATATTATGTTCTTTCACAGAAAAAGTCTTTTTGTATGAATTATAAACACCTAAAGAGTCATGATTGTTCTTCTTGCATACATCAAGGTCACTGGATGGTTGAGGTTCATGATTGTTCTTCATGCGTACATCATAAATATCTGGAGGTTGTGGCTCATGCCTGGTCTTCAGGCGCTTGTATTGGTCCCTTTCTGGCTCATGAACCTTCATATGAAGCTTAAGGTTGGAATTCTGGCTGAAGGCTTTCTCACATAAAGAACATCTGTAGGGTTTTTCCCCTGAGTGGGATCTTTGGTGGACCACAAGAGCATAATGGTGGCTAAAACTCTTATTGCATATGTCACACCTGAATGGTTTTTGTCTGGTATGTGTCCGTTGGTGGCCAACCAGGTTAGACTGCTGGCTGAAGCTTTTACCGCACTCAGGACACTTGTAGGGTCGTTCCCCGGTGTGTACCCGGAGGTGGACAATAAGTTTGGACATTTTAATGAAGCTCTTATCGCACTCAGTGCACTGGAATGGTCTGTCACCAGAATGAGTCCTCTGGTGCTCCACCAGGTTGGATGGGTAGTGGAAAGTCTTGTCGCACTGGTCGCATTTATAGGGTTTATCGCCGTTATGGATCCGCAGGTGTTCTTTAAGGTGGGACCTCTTGGTGAAGCCTTTCCCACACACTGAGCACTGAAATGGTTTCTCTCCCGTGTGAGTTCTGTGGTGTTCCACCAACTTCGAGCGTTGGTTGTAGCTTTTCTCGCAAAGCGTACATTTGTATGGCCTGTCTTCTATGTGGCATTTTCTGTGCACCACCAGCTGCGCCCTTTTAGTGAAGCTCCTCCCACATTCAAGGCACTTGAAGATTTTCTCCCCAGTGTGCGTCCTCTGGTGCAGAGAGAGGACCGACCTATTGATAAAGGTTTTGTCGCAGTTATTGCACTTGAAGACCTTTCCGTCAGGAGCAACAGACTGGGAGGTAACTGGTTTTACTGTGTCACTTGGACCCAGGACTTTTCTCTGGTCACGAGCCCGCTTCTGGGAATCTGCTGGTTTTAGGGCTTGTCTTGTTTTGGCATGTTTGGCCTTCACCTGGTCATGGGTCCGTCTATGTGCAGCAAATTGGGACCAGCTACCGAAGATCATCTTACACTCCAAACACCGGTGAGGTTTCTTAGCAGATGGAGGCTTCTGGTCCTCATGCTGGGTGACTCCATTTGTTAGATGTCCTGAAGAACCGGGAGAATGATTCTGGAACGTTCTCTGAACCTTGATGTGTGGCTCCTTCTCTTCATCTGCCTCTGAAACGACAAATAATCAAATCACTTGCTTCTTCGATGGTAGACTGAAGACCCGAGGACATAGCTTCACTTACCCAAGGGGTCTTCAGAATGTCGGAATGTCCATTTATCATCTTCTGTGAAGACCCTCGGTGAGGGAGGGGGATGGCGATACTCGTATCCTGCGAAGAAAGATGCCATTTTTAGTGAGCCACACCACCATATTCAGGTATGTAAAGCTAAAACACATTTATGTGGAGTTATGCAACTATCAAAATGCCTTGATTGGTGGGTGTCAGTCTGGAGGAGGAGATGTTCCTATTCAGCCTGGATGATGTTGAATTTCCTCCAGCCAGGAAATGAGGTGAGTCCTGAGCTGGGACTTCGATGATCTCCTGCAGACTATAGGTAATCTGCCCAGAAGGGCAGCAGCCCTTCAGGTTGGGTCTTCTCCTCCAGGACAAGGACCCCGCTCTTCCAGGCCCCAGACTATGTATACACCCCTCAGCCCACCACTGGGCATCCTCTTCTCTCCAGTGATTTGCTGAGGTGGTATGAATATTCAAGGCCAGGGTCTGCCTCCTCCAGCCCACTACAATCTAGAACCCACTAGAAGGCTGGGGGGGGGAGGTAGTTGAGCCTGCAACCAGCAGGACCCAACAGCCACAAATAATCACACTCTGCTCCACTGATAACAAAGAATCCCAAACAAAAACCTAAATGTATCCTAACCTCATAAGTATCCTAACTAGGAGGACCTTCCCAAGACTCTCCAGTCTACTCCTTCACTTATGTTTGGTTTTGGATGGAGTGTGGAATTGTTGGAATGGCTGTCAGTGACCCTGCTAGGAGGATTCACCCCTCTATCAGTGCCAGTGACAGTTATCAGTGACAGGACACATGGTTGTCACTAGAGATGAGCGAATCGAACCAGGCGAAGTGGAATTCGATACGAATTTCAGGAAAAATTCGATTCGCGTCGAATCTGAATATTAGCCTACTTCAATAAATCGGATTTTTCCCGATTAGCGGCAAAAGTGTCCCTGCAGAGAGCTCCGCTATTTCTGAAACAGGTTCTCTGACAGTTCCTTCACATGTACAGCGGTTGAAAGTATCTATTAGTTTCCTTTTAGGATACAGATGTTTCAACCGCTGTACATGTGATGAGCTGTCAGAGAACTGTCAGAATTTGAGGAACTCTGCACTTACACTGATTTGCCGGTTTGGGAATTCTTATTTTCATCCTACTTCTTCTTCTTCTTCTTCATCCTCATCCTCAGAAGAAGAAGAAGAGGATGAGGATGAGGATGAAGAAGAAAGAGATAAGAAATAATTCCAAGCCGGCAAAAAGTGTATCTGCAGAGCTCCTCTAAGTGTATCTGCAGAATGTCATTTATGGAAACAAATAGATACAATGTTTCAACCGCTGTATGGAGTGAATGTCCCAGAACTGTCAGAAATAGACAGAAACTGTCACCAGAAAACTGTCCTTCTTCTCATCCTTCTCCTTCTTCTCATCCTTCTTCTCATCCTTCTCCTTCTTCTCAGGCTTCTCCTTCTTCTCCTCCTTCTCCTTCTCCTCCTTCTCCTTCTCCTTCTCCTCCTTCTCCAACACTTCTCCTTCTCCTTCTCCTTCTTCTCATCCTTCTCCTTCTCCTTCTCATTCTCCTTCTTTCTCATTCTTCTCCTTCTTCTCATCCTTTCTCCTTCTTCTCAAGATCCTTCTTCGTTCATCCTTCTCCATCTTCTCATCCTTCTTCTCATCCTTCTCCTTCTCCTCCTTCTCCTTCTCCTTCTTCTCATGTGCCTTCTTCTCATCCTTCTTCACATCCTTCTCCTTCTTTCACAAATCCCGCGGACAATCTCCCCCATTCTTCTCATCCTTCTTCTCATCCTTCTCCATCTCCTCCTTCTCCTTCTCCTTCTCCTTCTCATTCTTCTCATCCTTCTTCTCATCCTTCTTCTCACCTTCTTCTCATCCTTCTTCTCATCCTTCTTCCATCCTTCTTCTCCTCCTTCTTTCATCCTTCTTCTATCCTTCTCCTTCTTCTCATCCTCTCTCCTTCTTCTCATCCTTCTCCTTCTCCTTCTTCTCATCCTTCTTCCTTCTTCTCATCCTTCTCCTTCTTCTCATCCTTCTCCTTTCTTCTCTCATCTTCTCCTTCATCTCATCCTTCTCCTTCTCCTTCCCTTCTTCTATCCTTCTCCTTCTTCTCATACCTTCTCCTTCTCCTTCTTCTCCTCTTCTCCTTCTCCTCCTTTCCCTTCTCCTTCTCCTCCTTCTCCTTCTCCTTCTCCATTCTCCTTCTTCTAATCCTCTCCTTCTTCTCATCCTTCACTTCTTTTCTCATCTCATCTTCTACTCATCCTTCTCCTTCTTCTCATCCTTCTTCTCATCCTTCTCCTCCTTTTCCTTCTCCTCATCTTCTTTCTCATCCTTCTTCTCATCCTTCTTCTCTCCTTCTTCTCATCCTTCTCCTTCTTCTCATCCTTCTTCTTCTTCTCATCCTTCTTCTCATCCTTCTCCTTCTCCTCTTTCTCCTTCTCCTTCTTCTCATCTTCTTCTCATCCTTCTTCTCATCAGCTTCTTCGATCCCTTCTCCTTCTTCTCATCCTTCTCCTTCTTCTCATCCTTCTCCTTCTCCTTCTTCTCATCTTCTCCTTCTCCTTCTTCTCATCCTTCTCCTTCTCCTTATCTTCTCATCCTTCTCCTTTCTTTATCCTTCTCCTTCTCCTCATCCTTCTCCTTCTCTCCTCTTTCTCATCCTAATCTCCTTCTGGCATCCCCCTCCTTCTCCTTCTTCTCATCCTTCTCCTTCTTCTCATCCTTCTCCTTCTCCATCTTCTCATCCTTCTCCTTCTCCTTCTTCTCATCCTTCTCCTTCTCCTTCTTCTCATCCTTCTTCCCTTCTCCTTCTTCTCATCCTTCTCCTTCTTCTCATCCTTCTCCTTCTCCTTCTTCTCATCCTTCTCCTTAATCTCCTTCTTCTCATCCTTCTCCTTCTCCTTCTTCTCATACTTCTCCTTCTCCATGGAGTTCGCATCGCTTCTCCTTCTCCCCTTCTTCTCATCCTTCTCCTTCTCCTTCTCCTCCTTCACCTTCTCCTTCTCCTTCTTCTCATCCTTCTCCTTCTTCTCATCCTTCTCCTTCTCCTTCTCCTTCTCCTTCTCCTTTTCTCATCCTTCTCCTTCTCCCTCCTTCTCCTTCTCCTATTGCTTCTCATCTTCTCCTTCTTCTCATCCTTCTCCTTCTCCACTTCTTTCTCCTCTTCTCCTTCTCCTTCTCCTTCTCCTTCTCCTTCTTCTCATCCTTCTCCTTCTTCTCCTCCTTCTCCTTCTCCTTCTCACTTCTCCTTCTTCTCAATCCTTCTCCTTCTTTTTCCTTCTCCTTCTTCTCATCCTTCTCTTCTTCTCATCCTTCTCCTTCTTCTCATCCTTCTCCTTCTCCTTCTCTTTCCTCATCTCCAAGGGCATTTAAATGTTGTGTGTTAGGTACAGTGTTCTGCCTACTATAAGGCTCTCTGAAGCCTAGATAAACCTTTTTATAAGTTAACTTCGTAGCGAATTAATTCCATCGAATCGAATTATCTTCCTGGAATTCGGAATCAGCCGAATCGAATTTTTTGAAAAATTGGTCTCATCTCTAGTTGTCACCCCCAAACATGGACGTAACACATTTTGGCTATAGGTCCCCCCTTTACCTTTCAATTAAAGGGATTCATTAGAATCCAATATGGAACATGGAAATGTGGAAAGCTTCAGAGAAATCCCCAACGATTGCTACGGTGATGAGTTGTCACCGCAGGCAGCACTATGGACAGCCTGATTTGGTTGGGAGTACTGGCTAGTTCTGGGTTCACATCTCCGGGGGGTGGGGGTGGAGGAGAGAGCAAAGTGCAGACTTTGAGGAGAGCCACGTCATCCTGTGTACACCTGAGGAGAAGTGAGAGACTAGCCCCCGGGGTACCTACCTCACTTGGCCTGGTGGGTGACACATATTGGGGTCTGGAGGAACTTCCTTCCCACTATTCTGATTTCTGATGTGACTGCCTACACACTGAGTGTATGTTCTTGGTCCCGGCGGGCACCCTGTACATGGTACTGGTCCAGGAATGCACCCTGCACATGGTAATCTGGTCCAGGAACTGCACCTGCACATGGTACTGGTCCAGGAATGCACCCTGCACATGGTACCAGTCCTAGCAATCACTCTGTACAAGTTACCATTCCTTGCCATTCCCCCGTACGTGATACTGGTCTGGTAGGCACACTGTGCATGTATTGGTCCTGGCACTTACCTTGTAAATGATTGTGGTGATCACTTGTACATGGCGGGCACCCTGTGCATGATACCAATGGGCTCTCTGTGCTCTGGTACCAGTCATGGCCATCCCCCATTACATGGTACAAATCATGGCCATCCCCCATACATGGTACAAATCCTGGCCATCCCCCATATATGGTACAAATCCTGGCCATCCCCCATATATGGTACCGGTCCTTGCCATTCCCCCATACGTGGTACAAGTCTTGCCATCCCCCCATACATGGTATAAATTCTGGCAACCCCCCCGTATAAGGTACCAGTCCTGGCTATCCCCCTGTATAAGGTACTGGTCATGTCCTTCCCCCATGTACATGGTACCAGATCCTGGCAATCCCCCTATTACATGGTACAAGTTCTGCTATCCCCCATACATGGTACCAGTCCAAGCCATCCCCCCGTACATGGTACTGGTCCTGACCTTCTCCCATACAAAACTGAATACTGGTCCTAGCCTTCCCTCCTGTACATGATACAAGTCCTGACCATCCCCCCATACATGGTACCAGACCTGGCCATCCCCCATACATGGTACCAGACCTGGCCATCCACCCATACATGGTACCAGACCTGGCCATCCACCCATACATGGTACCGGTTCTGGCCTTCCCCCC
The DNA here is from genome assembly GCA_951230385.1 of Staurois parvus. Classification (NCBI taxonomy): domain Eukaryota; kingdom Metazoa; phylum Chordata; class Amphibia; order Anura; family Ranidae; genus Staurois; species Staurois parvus. The sequence goes on along the minus strand of CATNWA010001976.1, from coordinate 14,222 downwards.
TGCACATGGTACCAGTCCTGGACTTCCCCTCATACATGGTACCAGCACTGGTAATCCCCTCATACATGGTACTGGATCTGGCCATCCCCCAATACATGGTATCAGTGCTGGCCATCCTCCCATACATGGTACCGGACCTGGTCATCCCCTCCACATGTGGTACCAGTCCTGAACTTCCCCTCATACATGGTATCGGTCCTGGCAATCCCCCCATACATGGTACCAGTCCTGCCCTTCCCCCCATACATGGTACCGGTCCTGGCCATCCCCCCATACATGGGACCAGTCCTGGCCATCCCCCCATACATGGTACCAGTCCTGACAATCCCCCCATACATGGTACCAGTCCTGACCATCCCCCCATACAGTTGCAAGAAAAAGTATGTGAACCCCTTGGGATTACCGTGGAGTTTTGCATGAATTGGGCATAAAATGTGCTCTGAATGTCATCTAAGTCACAACAATAGAAGAACACAGTCTGCTGAACATAATAACACACAAACATTAGATGTTGCCATGGTTTAATTGCACATAACATGTAAACATTCACAGTGCAGGGAGGAAAAAGTATGTGAACCTTTGGACTTAATAACTGGTTGACCCTCCTTTGGCAGCAATAACCTCAACCAAACGTTTCCTGTAGTTGCAGATCAGACCTGCACAACCATCTGGAGTCATTTTGGACCACTCCTCTTCACAAAACTGTTTCAGTGTAGTAATATTCTTGGGATGTCTGGTGTGAATCGCTCTCTTAAGGTCATGCCACAGCATTTCAATGGGGTTGAGGTCAGGACTCTGACTGGGCCACTCCAGAAGGGTATTCTGTGCTGTTGCAGCCATTGTTTTGTTGAATGACTTGTATGCTTTGGGTCATCATTGTCCTGTTGCATCACCCATCCTCTGCGGAGCTTCAGTTGGCGGACAGATGGTCGTACGTTTTCCTGCAAAATGTCTTGATAAACTCTGGAATTCATTTTCCCATCAATGACAACAATCCCTCCAGGCCCTGAGGCAGCAAAGCAGCCCCAAACCATGATGCTCCCTCCGCCATGTTTCACAGTGGGGATGAGGTTTTGATGTTGGTGTGCTGGGCCTTTTTTTCTCCACACATAGTGTTGTGTGTTCTTCCCAAACAACTCAATCTTGGTTTCATCTGTCCACAGTATATTCTGCCAGTAGTGCTGTGGAACATCCAGGTGCTCTTTTGCAAACTTCAAACGTGCTGCAATCTTCTTTTTGGACAGCAATGGCTTCCTCCGTGGTGTCCTCCCATGTACTCCATTCTTGTTTTGTTTTCCTTATTGTAGATGTGTCAACAAAAATGTTAGCATGTGCCAGAGATTTCTGTAGGTCTTTAGCTGACACTCTGGGATTCTTCTTTACCTCATGCAGCATTCTGCGCTGTGCTCTTGCAGTCATTTTTACAGGATGACCACGCCTAGGGAGAGTAGCAACAGTGCTAAACTTTCTCCATTTGTAGACAGTCTGTCTTACCGTGGACACATGAACATCAAGGCTCAAGGAGATACTTTTGTAACCCTTTCCAGCTTCATGCAAGTCAACAATTCTTGATGGTAGATCTTCTGAGAGCTCTTTTCTGCGAGGCATGGTTCACATCAGACAGTGCTTCTTGAAACCAGTAAACCCAAAACAGGTGTCAGCAACACATCCAATATCATCACACTGATTGGAGTCAAGGTTGGCTCACTCCTGGCTCCAATTAGCTCTGGGAGAAGTCATTAAGCTAGGGCTTCACATACTTTTTCCTCCCTGCACTGTGAATGTTTACATGTTATGTGCAACTAAACCATGGCAACATCTAATGTTTGTGTAGTATTATGTTCAGCAGACTGTGTTCTTCTATTGTTGTGACTTAGATGACGTTCAGAGCACATTTTATGCCCAATTCATGCAAAACTCCACGGAATCCCAAGGGGTTCACATACTTTTTCTTGCAACTGTATATGGTACCAGTCCTGACCATCCCCCATACATGGTACCAGTCCTGACCATCCCCCATACATGGTACCAGTCCCTGACCATCCCCCATACATGGTACCAGTCCTGACCATCCCCCATACATGGTACCAGTCCTGACCATCCCCCATACATGGTACCAGTCCTGACCCATCCCCCCATACATGGTACCAGTCCTGACCATCCCCCATACATGGTACCAGTCCTGACCATCCCCCCATACATGGTACCAGTCCTGACCATCCCCCCATACATGGTACCAGTCCTGACCATCCCCCATACATGGTACCAGTCCTGACCATCCCCCCATACATGGTACCAGTCCTGACCATCCCCCCATACATGGTACCAGTCCTGACCATCCCCCATACATGGTACCAGTCCTGACCATCCCCCCATACATGGTACCAGTCCTGACCATCCCCCATACATGGTACCAGTCCTGACCATCCCCCCATACATGGTACCAGGTCCTTGACCATCCCCCCATACATGGTACCAGTCCTGACCATCCCCCATACATGGTACCAGTCCTGACCATTTCCCCCCATACATGGTACCAGTCCTGACCATCCCCCATCACATGGTACCAGTCCTGACCATCATCCCCCATACATGGTACCAGTCCTGACCATCCCCCATACATGGTACCATCCTGACCCCCCATACAGATGGTACCAGTCCTGACCATCCCCCATACATGGTACCAGTCCGCCTGACCATCCCCCACATGGTACCAGTCCTGACCATCCCCCATCCATGACATGGTTAACCAGTCCTGACCATCCCCCATACATGGGACCAGTCCTGACCATCCCCCATACATGGTACCAGTCCTGACCACCCCCCATACATGGTACCAATCCTGACCATCCCCCATACATGGGACCAGTCCTGACCATCCCCATACATGGTACCAGTCCTGACCATCCCCCATACATGGGACCAGTCCTGACCATCCCCCATACATGGTACCAGTCCTGACCATCCCCCATACATGGTCCAGTCCTGACCATCCCCCATACATGGGGACCAGGTTTAGCACAGATTTCCCGTCTGTCCTGAGCTCAGGACGGTATACAATATGAATCGGGACGTACCCAACGATATTACGGCCTCCAGATTGTCCCTCATCACCTCCTGGTATAGCTGTCTCTGCCACGCCTCTAGATGGCGCCATTCCTCCTCCAGGAAATACACGGCCACCTCATCGAAGGTAATGGGGACCTGCACAAACAGAAGACAACACTGAGAGCATGCTTGTACGGTCACGGAGAAGTCGGTATGTCTGCTGATTGAGGGCCATGAATGGGCGCCCAATGAACATACAGGGAAAATCTGCCCCTTCGGTTCTGTGGTCTATAGGCACACGCCTGCAGGGCCTAACGGGAGATCCGGTCCTGGCGGCACCCTGAAAGTGATCAGATTTCAGACATGTTCTGGCCATACACTCTACAATCTGATTGTTGTTTTCTCCGTATGTAACAGAAATTGTATAATCTCCCTATGTAATCATGAGGTTGCTACACAGTAGACTAAGGTATTGTCCAATCGGATTGCATGGTGTATGGTCAGCCATCAATTCATCAACTTTAGTTTAGATCTACAAAAACGATACATTTGAGGACCTACCTGACTATCCAATCCAATTGTATCCAATCTGGCAGGCCCGTCCACTACCTACCTATTGGTGGATCTAAAGGAGATTGTACAGATTTCAAAGTGTACAATCTCTGTACAATCTCCTGTCAGGTGGACACACACTATACAATCTCTGTACAATCTCCTGTCAGGGGGACACACACTATACAATCTCTGTACAATCTCCTGTCAGGGGGGACACACACACACTATACAATCTCTGTACAATCTCTGTACAATCTCCTTCAGGGGACACACACTATACAATCTCTGTACAATTCTCCTGTCAGGGGGGACACACACTATACAATCTCTGTACAATCTCCTGTCAGGGGGACACACACATATACAATCTCTGTACAATCTCCTGTCAGGGGGACACACTACACTATACAATCTCTGTACAATCCTCTGTCAGGGGGGGGACACACACACTATACAATCTCTGTACAATCTCCTATCAGGTGGACACACACTATACAATCTCTGTACAATCTCCTGTCAGGGGGACACACACTATATACAATCTCTGTACAATCTCCTGTCAGGGGGACACACACTATACAATCTCTGTACAATCTTCAGGGGGGACACACACTAATCTCCCTGTCATCTCCTGTCAGGGACACACACACTATACAATCTCTGTACAATCTCCTACAATCTCCTGTACAATCTCCTGTCAGGGGGACACACACTATACAATCTCTGTACAATCTCCTGTCAGGGGGACACACACTATACAATCTCTGTACAATCTCCTGTCAGGGGGACACACACTATACAATCTCTGTACAATCTCCTGTCAGGGGGGACACACACTATACAATCTCTGTACAATCTCCTGTCAGGGGGACACACTATACAATCTGTGTACAATCTCCTATCAGGGGGGGTACACACACTATACAATCTCTGTACAATCTCCTGTCAGGGGGACACACACTATACATCTGTGTACAATCTCCTGTCAGGGGGACACACACTATACAATCTCTGTACAATCTCCTGTCAGGGGGACACACACTATACAATCTCTGTACAATCCTCCCTGTCAGGGGGACACACACTATACAATCTCTGTACAATCTCCTGTCCTAGGGGGACACACACTATACAATCTCTGTACAATCTACAATCTCTGTACAATCTCCTGTCAGGGGGACACACACACTCTACATTCTCACAACTCTGGGACAATCTCTGTACAATCTCTCTCAGGTGGGGGACACACACTATACAATCTCTGTACAATCTCCTGTCAGGGGGACACACACTATACAATCTCTGTACAATCTCCTGTCAGGTGGATTACACACTATACAATCTCTGTACAATCTCCTGTCAGGGGGACACACACTATACAATCTCTGTACAATCTCCTGTCAGGGGGACACACTATACAATCTCTGTACAATCTCCTGTCAGGGGGACACATGCTATACAATCTCTGTACAATCTCCTGTCAGGGGGGGACACACACTATACAATCTCTGTACAATCTCCTGTCATGTCAGGTGGACAACACACTATACAATCTCTGTACAATCTCCAGTCAGGGGGACACACTACTATACAATCTCTGTACAATCTCCCCTGTCAGGGGGGACACACACTATACAATCTCTGTACAATCTCCTGTCAGGGGGACGACACACACACTATACAATCTCTGTACAATCTCCTGTCAGGGGGGACACACACTATACAATCTCTGTACAATCTCCTGTCAGGGGGGACACACACTATACAATCTCTGTACAATCTCCTGTCAGGTGGACACACACTATACAATCTCTGTACAATCTCCTGTCAGGGGGACACACACTATACAATCTCTGTACAATCTCCTGTCAGGGGGACACACACTATACAATCTCTGTACAATCTCCTGTCAGGGGGGACACACAATACAATCTCTGTACAATCTCCTGTCAGGGGGACACACACTATACAATCTCTGTACAATCTCCTGTCAGGGGGACACACACTATACAATCTCTGTACAATCTCCTGTCAGGGGGACACACACTATACAATCTCTGTACAATCTCCTGTCAGGGGGGGACACACACTATACAATCTCTGTACAATCTCCTGTCAGGGGGACACACACACTATACAATCTCTGTACAATCTCCTGTCAGGGGACACACACTATACAATCTCTGTACAATCTCCTGTCAGGGGGACACACACTATACAATCTCTGTACAATCTCCTGTCAGGGGGACACACACTATACAATCTCTGTACAATCTCCTGTCAGGGGGACACACACTATACAATCTCTGTACAATCTCCTGTCAGGGGGACACACACTATACAATCTCTGTACAATCTCCTGTCAGGGGGGACACACACTATACAATCTCTGTACAATCTCCTGTCAGGGGGACACACACTATACAATCTCTGTACAATCTCCTGTCAGGGGGGACACACACTATACAATCTCTGTACAATCTCCTGTCAGGGGGACACACACTCTATACAATCTCTGTACAATCTCCTGTCAGGGGGACACACACTATACAATCTCTGTACAATCTCCTGTCAGGGGGACACACACACTATACAATCTCTGTACAATCTCCTGTCAGGGGGACACACACTATACAATCTCTGTACAATCTCCTGTCAGGGGGACACACACTATACAATCTCTGTACAATCTCCTGTCAGGGGGACACACACTATACAATCTCTGTACAATCTCCTGTCAGGGGACACACACTATACAATCTCTGTACAATCTCCTGTCAGGGGGACACACACTATACAATCTCTGTACAATCTCCTGTCAGGGGGACACACACTATACAATCTCTGTACAATCTCCTGTCAGGGGGACACACACTATACAATCTCTGTACAATCTCCTGTCAGGGGGGGACACACACTATACAATCTCTGTACAATCTCCTGTCAGGGGGACACACACTATACAATCTCTGTACAATCTCCTGTCAGGGGGACACACACACTATACAATCTCTGTACAATCTCCTGTCAGGGGGACACACACTATACAATCTCTGTACAATCTCCTGTCAGGGGGACACACACTATACAATCTCTGTACAATCTCCTGTCAGGGGGGGACACACTATACAATCTCTGTACAATCTCCTGTCAGGGGGACACACACTATACAATCTCTGTACAATCTCCTGTCAGGGGGACACACACTATACAATCTCTGTACAATCTCCTGTCAGGTGGGACACACACTATACAATCTCTGTACAATCTCCTGTCAGGGGGACACACACTATACAATCTCTGTACAATCTCCTGTCAGGGGGACACACACTATACAATCTCTGTACAATCTCCTGTCAGGGGGACACACACTATACAATCTCTGTACAATCTCCTGTCAGGGGGGACACACTACTATACAATCTCTGTACAATCTCCTGTCAGGGGGGGACACACACACTATACAATCTCTGTACAATCTCCTGTCAGGGGGACACACACTATACAATCTCTGTACAATCTCCTGTCAGGGGGAACACACACTATACAATCTCTGTACAATCTCCTGTCAGGGGGACACACACTATACAATCTCTGTACAATCTCCTGTCAGGGGGGACACACACTATACAATCTCTGTACAATCTCCTGTCAGGGGGACACACACTATACAATCTCTGTACAATCTCCTGTCAGGGGGACACACACTATACAATCTCTGTACAATCTCCTGTCAGGGGGACACACACTATACAATCTCTGTACAATCTCCTGTCAGGTGGACACACACTATACAATCTCTGTACAATCTCCTGTCAGGGGGACACACACTATACAATCTCTGTACAATCTCCTGTCAGGGGGACACACACTATACAATCTCTGTACAAATCTCCTGTCAGGTCCACACACTATGTACAATCTCTGTACAATCTCCTGTCAGGTTTGGACACACACTATACAATCTGTGTACAATCTCCTGTCAGTGGGACCACACACTACACAATCTCTGTACAATCTCCTGTCAGGGGGACACACACTATACAATCTCTGTACAATCTCCTGTCAGGGGGGACACACACTATACAATCTCTGTACAATCTCCTGGGGACACTTCAGGGTACAATCTCCTTCAGGGGACACACACTATACAATCTCTGTACAATCTCCTGTCAGGGTCCTCTCAGGACACACACTATACAATCTCTGTACAATCTCCTGTCAGGGGACACACTGCTATACAATCTGTGTACAATCTCCTGTCAGGGGGACACACACTATACAATCTCTGTTCAATCTCCTGTCAGGGGAACACACACTATACAAATCTCTGTACAATCTCCTGTCAGGGGTGACACACACTATACAATCTCTGTACAATCTCCTGTCAGGGGGACACACACTATACAATCTCATGTACAATATCTCCTGGTCAGGTGGGACACACTATACTATCTCTGTACAATCTCCTATCAGGTGGACAATATCACTATACAATCTCTGTACACAGATCTGTCACATGACACTTATACAATCTCTGTACATCCTCTGTCAGGGTCCACACACCCTGCTATACAATCTCTGACCCAATCCCTGTCAGGGGACAACACACACTATACAATCTCTGTACAATCTCCTGTCAGGGGACACACACTATACAATCTCTCTGTACAATCTCCTGTCAGGGGACACACACTATACAATCTCTGTACAATCTCCTGTCAGGGGGGACACACACTATACAATCTCATGTACAATCTCCTGTCAGAGGAAACACACACTATACAATCTCTGTACAAATCATCCTGATCAGGTGTAGGACACACATCTATACAATCTCTGTACAATCTCCTGTCTCAGGTCGGGGACACACACCCACAATCAGATTGTACAATCATCTCTGTATCCCACATCACACACTATACAATCTCTGTACAATCTCCTGTCAGGGGGACACACACTATACAATCTCTGTACAATCACCTGTCAGGGGGACACACTATACAATCCCATCATCAAATCTCCTGTCAGGGGACCCACACTATACAATGTATCAATCTCCGTCAGGGGGGGGACACACACTATACAATCTCTGTACAATCTCCTTTAGGGGTACACACACTATACAATCTCTGTACAAATCCCCTTCATCCTGTATTGTAAATGTATCCCCATCAATCTAACCTGTCAGTGTGACTTTGTCCACATCACACTGTAACATCCCCATCTATCATCCTTCCAGACATCATGATACACATATACACTATCCCCATCTCTGTACAATCTCCTGTCAGTAACACTCACTATCATCAATCTCTATACAATGACGATTCCCATCTCACACAATCTCTATACAATCTTGTATCCATCTCATCATCATCTCTATACATTGTATCCACTATATCTATCACCCATCTCTATACAATTGTATCCTCATCAGGGGACACACACATACATTGTATCTCTGTATCTCTTGTACAGAAGTCACATCTTGATACTTGTATCCCCATCATTGACCTATACATTGTATCCACAACATCATCAGACTCTATCCATCACTCTGTGTAAATCAACACAATGTATCCCCATTCCATCACCTCTATAATATTGTATCCCCATCATCACCTCTATACATTGTATCCCCATCATCACTCTGTACATTGTATCCCCATGCAAACTCTATACATTGTAGCCCACCCATCACCTCTATACATTGTCTGTACAATCCCCAACCTCTATACATTGTATCCCCATCATCACCTTATACATTGTATCCCCATCATCACTCTATACATTGTATCCCCATCATCAACCTCTATACATTGTATCCCCATCATCATCTCTTTATAGATTGTATCCCATCATCATCTCTATACATTGTATCCCCATCACGTGCCTCTTTACATTGTATCCCCATCATCATCTCTATACATTGTATCCCTCCATCACCATACATTGTATCCTCATCATCACCTCTTCCCCTACATTGTATCCTGGATCATCATCGACTGATACTATGGCATGTATCCCCATCATCACTCTATACATTCGTACGGATCCGGCATCTATACTCTATACAATGTATCCCATCATCTCTCTATACATTGTATCCCCATCATCTCTATACATTGTATCCCCATCATCCTCTATACATTGTATCCCCATCATCATCTCTATACATTGTATCCCCATCATCATCATCTATCTACATTGTACTCCCCATCAATCTCTATACATTGTATCCCCATCATCAACCTCTATACAACTGTCCCACATTGTATCTCTATACAATCCCCTCACTATACATTGTATCCCCATCATCACCTCTATACATTGTATCCCCTCATCATCTCTATACATTGTATCCCCATCATCACTCTATACATTGTATCCCCATCATCACCTCTATACATTGTATCCCCATCATCATCTCTATACATTGTATCCCATCATCACCTCTATACATTGTATCCCCATCATCACCTCTATACATTGTATCCCCCATCATCACCTCTATACATTGTATCCCCATCATCATCTCTATACATTGTATCCCCATCATCACTCTATACATTGTATCCCCATCATCATCTCTATACATTGTATCCCCATCATCATCTCTATACATTGTATCCCCATCATCACCTCTATACATTGTATCCCCATCATCACCTCTATACATTGTATCCCCATCATCTCTATACATTGTATCCCCATCATCATCTCTATACATTGTATCCCCATCATCATCTCTATACATTGTATCCCCATCATCATCTCTATACATTGTATCCCCATCATCACCTCTATACATTGTATCCCATCATCATCTCTATACATTGTATCCCCCATCATCACCTCTATACATTGTATCCCCATCATCACCTCTATACATTGTATCCCCATCATCATCTCTATATACATTGTATCCCCATCATCACCTCTATACATTGTATCCCCATCATCACCTCTATACATTGTATCCCCATCATCATCTCTATAACATTGTATCCCCCATCATCTCTATACATTGTATCCCCATCATCATCTCTATACATTGTATCCCCCATCATCATCTCTATACATTGTATCCCCATCATCATCACCTCTATACATTGTATCCCCATCATCATCTCTATACATTGTAATCCCATCATCATCTCTATATACATTGTATCCCCATCATCACCTCTATACATTGTATCCCCATCATCATCTATACATTGTATCCCCATCATCACCTCTATACATTGTATCCCCATCTCACCTCTCTATACATTGTATCCCCATCATCACCTCTATACATTGTATCCCCATCATCATCTCTATACATTGTATCCCCATCATCACCTCTATACATTGTATCCCCATCACCTCTATACATTGTATCCCCATCATCATCTCTATACATTGTATCCCCATCATCATCTCCTCTATACATTGTATCCCCATCATCATCTCTATACATTGTATCCCCCATCATCATCCTATATACATTGTATCCCCCCATCATCATCTCTAATACATTGTATCCCCATCATCTCTATACATTGTATATCCCATCATCATCTCTATACATTGTATCCCCATCATCACTCTATACATTGTATCCCCATCATCATCTCTATACATTGTATCCCCATCATCACCTCTATACATTGTATCCCCATCATCTCTCTATACATTGTATCCCCATCATCACCTCTATACATTGTATCCCCATCATCATCTCTATACATTGTATCCCATCATCATCTCTATACATTGTATCCCCATCATCTCTATACATTGTATCCCCATCATCACCTCTATACATTGTATCCCCATCATCATCTCTATACATTGTATCCCATCATCCACCTCTATACATTGTATCCCCATCATCTCTCTATACATTGTATCCCCATCATCATCTCTATACATTGTATCCCCATCATCTCTATACATTGTATCCCCATCATCCTCTATACATTGTATCCCCCCATCATCACCTCTATACATTGTATCCCATCATCATCTCTATACATTGTATCCCCATCATCATCTCTATACATTGTATCCCCATCATCACCTCTATACATTGTATCCCCATCATCACCTCTATACATTGTATCCCCATCATCATCTCTATACATTGTATCCCCATCATCACCTCTATACATTGTATCCCCATCATCTCTATACATTGTATCCCATCATCATCTCTATACATTGTATCCCCATCATCATCTCTATACATTGTATCCCCATCATCACCTCTATACATTGTATCCCCATCATCATCCTCTATACCATTGTATCCCCATCATCATCTCTATACATTGTATCCCCATCATCCATCTCTATACATTGTATCCCCATCATCACCTCTATCTACATTGTATCCCCATCACCTCTATACATTGTATCCCCATCATCTCTATACATTGTATCCCATCATCACCTCTATACATTGTATCCCCCATCATCACCTCTATACATTGTATCCCCATCATCATCTCTATACATTGTATCCCCATCATCACCTCTATACATTGTATCCCCATCACCTCTATACATTGTATCCCCTCATCACCTCTATACATTGTATCCCCATCATCTCTATACATTGTATCCCCATCATCACCTCTATACATTGTATCCCCATCATCATCTCTATACATTGTATCCCCATCATCTCTATACATTGTATCCCCATCATCACCTCTATACATTGTATCCCATCATCATCTCTATACATTGTATCCCCATCATCACCTCTATACATTGTATCCCCATCATCATCTCTATACATTGTATCCCCATCATCTCTATACATTGTATCCCCATCACCTCTATACATTGTATCCCCATCATCACCTCTATACATTGTATCCCCCATCATCATCTCTATACATTGTATCCCCATCATCATCTCTATACATTGTATCCCCATCATCTCTATACATTGTATCCCCATCATCACCTCTATACATTGTATCCCCATCACCTCTATACATTGTATCCCCATCATCACCTCTATACATTGTATCCCCATCATCTCTATACATTGTATCCCCATCATCACCTCTATACATTGTATCCCCATCATCATCTCTATACATTGTATCCCCATCATCACCTCTATACATTGTATCCCCATCATCATCTCTATACATTGTATCCCCATTCATCACCTCTATACATTGTATCCCCATCATCACTCTATACATTGTATCCCCATCATCTCTATACATTGTATCCCCAATCATCTCTATACATTGTATCCCCATCATCACCTCTATACATTGTATCCCCATCATCACCTCTATACATTGTATCCCCATCATCATCTCTATACATTGTATCCCCATCATCACCTCTATACATTGTATCCCCATCATCATCTCCTATACATTGTATCCCCATCATCACCTCTATACATTGTATCCCCATCATCACCTCTATACATTGTATCCCCATCATCACTTATATCATCATCTCATACATTGTATCCCCATCATCACCTCTATACATTGTATCCCCATCATCATCTCTATACATTGTATCCCCATCATCATCTCTATACATTGTATCCCCATCATCACCTCTATACATTGTATCCCCATCATCACCTCTATACATTGTATCCCCATCATCCTCTATACATTGTATCCCCATCATCATCTCTATACATTGTATCCCCATCATCACCCTCTATACATTGTATCCCCATCATCATCACCTCTATACATTGTATCCCCATCATCTCTATACATTGTATCCCCATCATCATCTCTATACATTGTATCCCCATCATCACCTCTATACATTGTATCCCCATCATCACCTCTATACATTGTATCCCCATCATCACCTCTATACATTGTATCCCCATCATCACCTCTATACATTGTATCCCATCATCACTCTATACATTGTATCCCCATCATCACCTCTATACATTGTATCCCCATCATCATCTCTATACATTGTATCCCCATCATCTCTTCTATACATTGTATCCCCTCATCACTCTATACATTGTATCCCCATCATCACCTCTATACATTGTATCCCCATCATCACCTCTATACATTGTATCCCCATCATCACCTCTTATACATTGTATCCCCATCATCTCTATACATTGTATCCCCATCATCATCTGTATACATTGTATCCCCATCATCACCTCTCTATACATTGTATCCCCATCATCTCTATACATTGTATCCCCCATCATCATCTCTTATACATTGTATCCCCATCATCATCTCTATACATTGTATCCTCATCATCTCCTCTATACATTGTATCCCCATCATCACCTCTATACATTGTATCCTCCATCATCTCTATACATTGTATCCCCATCATCACCTCTATACATTGTATCCCCATCATCACCTCTATACATTGTATCCCCATCATCACCTCTATACATTGTATCCCCATCATCACCTCTATACATTGTATCCCCATCATCACCTCTATACATTGTATCCCCATCATCTCTATACATTGTATCCCATCATCTCTATACATTGTATCCCCATCATCATCCTCTATACATTGTATCCCCATCATCTCTATACATTGTATCCCCATCATCACCTCTATACATTGTATCCCATCAT